>VWPU01000370.1:0-132894 GCA_013398955.1 Callaeas wilsoni | reverse complement strand
TCTTCCTCCACAGCCCTCTCCCTCTTGCCTCACTGTTTCGTGGCAAGCTGACCAGAATAATCCTGCAAAAATATTTCAGTTTAGTTATTTTTGAAAATGTTCATAGCATCAATACCATTGATAGCCCAGCCCCAGAAGCAGCTGCATTGGCACTGCTCACGGGGACAGAGAGCAGTGTGGGACTGGGAATAAACACTGGTACAGAGAGAAGGGCAGGAAATAACAGACCACCTTACTGCCAAAAATGTAACTCTGTTGTCAGAGCCAGGCTGCGGCAGAAAGGCTGATGTGAGCCCTGGGATGCACAAGGACAAGGAAGAGGAAGCTGACCAGGGAAGGTCAACCCTGGATTGTCAATGAGACCAATACTGTAATACTGCATCTAGTCCTGGGAGATGCAGTTGGGGAAAATCAATGAAGAGGATGTGGAGCGGAGCCCTGAACTGTTTGGGCAGAGCGTAAATGCCTCGCAGCGAGAGATGTAAGAGCTCAGGATCCTCAGCACAAGGGAGCTGCTCCAAAGACAAGGCAAGAGGATCGGGGCAGAATCTGGCAGCTCCTTCCCACAGAGGAGGGAGGGATAGAGGTGGGACAGCTCCTCGAGATAGCCTGAAAGCAGGATCCCTCCTTCTGTTGGAAAGGAAAGGGTTCAGATGAGGACTGTATCTGTGGAAAGAGCCAATTGCCAGAACAGTGACCACCCAAACTTCCTTCCTCCTCTGGCAGCAGCTCCAACTCCAGGACACCAGGGAATGATGGGCTTCAAAAGCTCAAGTGCTGCCAGGGACTCTGTACTGCAAGACTCCACCCAGGCAGAATTAGAGATTGAAGGGAAAAACTGAGACTGGAAGGGCTCCAGGGGGGCACATGGACCAAGCTCCTGCTCAGGCAGGGGCAGCTTCAAAGTCAGAGCATGCTGCATGCTGCTCCTGAAGGCCTCCAAGGATGGAGATGCCAGGGTCTCCCTGGACAGAACTGCTTTCCCTTGTGCTGAGCCAGATTTGACTCTGCTGCAAATTCCGACCATTTGTCATTATGTAGTCCTGTCACTGTGTGCCTCAGAGTTTGCCACCCTGCTTTCTGAGACCTTCTTTTAGGTGGCAGGACACTGCAATTAGATCCCTCCTGAGCTTTCTCCTCCTCAGGCTAAGATGCCCCAGTTCTCCCATCTCTCACCTGTGCAGCCGGACCCTGCCTTCCCATCAGTCTTCCACTCCACTCGCTTTAGCCTGTGAATATCCCTGGTGTCCGTGGGGGCTCAGGACTGGATTCAGGGAGTGAGATACATTTCACCTGACATCTGTCTGTGCACAGCCAGCCTTGGGCACTGCAGGGCAGAGGTTATCCACCACAACTCCCAGCTTGCACTCATGCTCTCCAGAGATTAATCCCCCTCCTGCAGAGATGATCGAGTTTATTCTACTCAGAACTTTGCATTTGCCTTTGCAGTTGCTGAGACTCAGCAAGCTCCTCTCAGCCCAGCACTCACCCTCCAGTTTCTGTCCCTTGTAAAACAGGGTGCGTCCTCTTCTGGTGGCTAGGCCTGAAGATGTTAACGACAGCCCCACTATCAACCCCCAAAACCGTTCAGCTCCCTGCCAGTTAGATTTCAACCCATGGATGACTATGTACTGCACTTCTCCCAGGCCTCCCAAGTTTTTCACCCGCTTTGCAGTTCATCCACCCACTCTAAACCTCCTCAGTTCAGCTTTGATGAGAAGCTGAGAGCTTAAAAATCCTTATGGCAGGGTCTGCCAGCGTGTAACCACAAATTCTTTCTATGAAATGGCTGGTAATTCCCCCGAATAGAGAGCTAAACACAGCAAGGCAGGCAGGAAAATGGAAATACAATGAAGCTTTCCACAAGACGTCCTTCAGCTCTGGATTAAGAGGATTATACCACTTAGAATAGCATTTTTATAACCCCTTGAGTCCAAGTTTTCTGCAGATAAACTGAGAATTGAAATTCCCCACAGTAAAGCTGCTGAATTCTTGCACAAACTACACAGCAGCCCACTTATATATGCTGCTTTCCATGTCTGTGCAAAGCAGTTTCAGAACAACTTGAAATTCTGAAAGCAAGACCACACAGCGAAACAACTGCATTTCACGGTCAAGTTGCAATATGACTAATTTTACTTTAATGTATGTTGGGGGATCGCTATTACACGGTGTAGCTTTGAAGCATATTTAACAAAACCTTCTCTCAGATCATCCACGTCCTGTTTAATTGTTTAAGAGCATCAGAGCAACATTATAAAAACACTGCTATGCTTTCCAGTGAAAAATACAGCTAGAAGTGATGGAACGTGGACAACAGCAGATAATTCTGACTGTGCCCAAGAAGTTCATTCCTATGTGGCACTGGCTGTGTCAGAAGGGCTGGCCTGAAGCACAAGGAACCCACGCAGCTATCACCTGGCCTGGTTTGCTTTTGGCATTAACCCTTTGTCACCTCATGTCGTGGCTCTCTGTGCAAGAGAGACGCCTGTGCACCCCGGCCCATTGCACAACCCAAAGGAGCTACAATGAGTTACTTGTAACACCAGAAACCTTCCAACAAGACCCAACCAGCAACAGAATCAAAGTCTTTACAGGACTTTTTTTTTAAACTGTTCTCTGCAACCTGAGCAGCATAATAGAAAAGCTTTTCAAAAAAACTGAAACTGAATTTTGCAAACCCAACAGATGAATCCCAGATTGCAACATACCCGTGCTATTAATATGAACTCCTAGAATAAACAAAACGTCCACAAATCCTTCCCGCACGAGGTCCCTTTATGTACAGTACACACCTTTGTGCAAGCTGGTGAAGTGATGGTGACAGAGTCAACGCGATTTGCCCCAACTTATCCCAACTGTCAGCTTGTCCCGCAGTTAAACGTTCCAGCAGAGAACTGAAAGAAACTTTCTGAGGCATCAGGTCCTGCACCTTCATAGTGCGGACTCCCATGCACTGTCTAGTCCTATCGTAAACCTGAGGAGAGCTTCATTTGAAACCTCCACAGGTTGTTTGCACCACTATTTGCTTAGTTAATATCCTTCAAAAACCAGTTAAGTATTTCCTATGTAAACCCAACAAAAAACGTATTTCTTAATTTCTTTCCTAGTACATAATGCACTGAAACATGGAATCCTAGAATGGTTTGGGTCGGAAGGACCTTAAAGACCATCTTGTTCCAACCCTCTGCCATGGGCAAGGACACCTTCCACTAGACCAGGCTGCTCAAAGCCCTGTGTTAATACACAAATATTTTAATACTCTTTGATTCCAGGGGAAAAAACAAAAAAGTTGATCAGAACAAACCCTTACAGTAAAGTCAATCAGTCCGATCTTCTAAATAAAGGTAATAGTGATACTTTTCCTCCCACAGTTGTTTCTCTTTACTAAGAGATAAGTAAGTTACTTCATAGAGAAATGTTTTTTATCTTATTTTCAGAGCGGCAGAAATCATCTGGAGATGTAATGTGGTGCTTTCCACACCAGTTCCTCTCTCTCCTGGTCACTCAGAGCTGATCCAAAGGAATCTAAAGATCCACAACACAGTTCCCGTTACTTGTGCTTCGCAGCTGCCCAGACCTGCAGAGGCCATCGCTGAGCCCATCACGACAGCACTTCCCAAAGGTTTAAATTAGAAGGTAAGCCACCATGAAAGGTCTTCTTAGCACAGGGATTTTAATTTAGCAACTGCAAGTGCTAGCTCTAGAACACACCAGCAGTTCAGGGCAGGAGGCTCCCAGGAAAACCTTCTGTTCATCATCCCTTGCTGAAAGAAACTCATCCTAAGACACTCTCCCAGAGCTGCCAGTACCTGGCTCCGGTTAATCCTATTGCAACACCAGGTCCCGTCTGAAGGAGATACTACTCTGGCCTTCCAGGCAAAGTAATACATGCTGCCACAGCAATCAGCTGAGGCAGAACAAGAGGAAAGGCTGTGGCTGGACAGTGAATTAAGGGATACCACCTATTTAAAATATCCAGCAAGGGAAAAGCGTGTGACTCCTGATATGCGGGTTAGCCAAAGCCAGCTTGGAGCCCCGCTCCCAACCAGGTCATGTTAAAGCATGGTTTTGTCTATACTCAATTTCCAGATTTATTGTCTAACTGTTGTAATGGACCTTGAAAAGTCTGGCCTAAAGAAGGCCAGAGACAGGAAAAAGCATCATAATAAAAGGGATTGGGCAGAATTCTGGTTTACATCCAGAGATTCAATGATCCTATGTGAGATGCACGAAATGAGTTCATGCACCCGAGATCTCCTGAGCATGGAGAGGCAGAAAAACCTGAGCAGGAAATAAGCACAGAGAGGCGTTACACAAGATACAATAAAGCAAATTTTCCTCTTTTGAGAACAGCTTTCTTTGTCCCAGCAGAGGAATTGACAGGGTATAAACACACACCCAGCCCCAAATCTGCAAACACAAGCATTTCTTTGGGCTGCTGAATAATTGATTGGTATTTAGCCTGAAATGTTAACTGCATCTGCTTGCACATTAAGTTTAACATCTATACATACATTTTTATCACAAAACACTCCCTCTGACTGCTTCTAGGCATCCTGGCTCCTAGATGGGCTCAGCTGTAGCATCTGAGGCCAAACATGAACTTTTGCACCAAATTTCAGAGCCTGCAGCTCCCTCTAAGCACTGAGATCTCCATGATGGAGGGAGATGATCATACTCTACATGTCACTTGCATAAAGAGATATGCTATTTATGAAGAAATAGCATATTTAATTCAACTAAAAGGTTTTTACAGATATTTATTCTGATTTCAAAATGTATGAAAATGGAGCATCGCCATTCCCAAGGAAGGGACTGATTCTCTCAGATTTAGTTATAAGGGTACCTGCACCCCAGAACCAGCATCTACCCGACCTCTTGACTTAAGTATTAAGAGTCTACCGCTGGCTTAATTATTATTTCAATAACATCAAAAATATTATTTTAACTATGACCCTACTGAGCAAATCACCTTCTTCTAAACTTAGCTGCCCAGAAAGAGATTTTAATAATCTCTTCTGAAATAGACTATTTTCATTTTGTTGATGCATGACAGCAAATTTCTGAAAAAGGAATAAAATAGAAAGTAATAAAAAAGATAAACTAAAGAACAAAAATGGCCCTAAATAGTAAAGTTTTCAACAGAAGGACTTAACTCCAGGACAGAGTATAACCTTGAGCATTACTGGCAAAGGAGGAACACATACCACAGCTTTGGGTTTGCTGCCTGCCACCAGACTGGCCAGAAAATCCTCATCGCGCAGCTGGCTGAACACATGGGCATCGTAAGCCACCGCGATGGAGATCTCTTCCATCATTTTGCCGTCAAGCTGCCGTTAGCGGCCGAGCAGGTCGACGGTCCAAGGCTGAACCTTGGCTCAGTTCCGTGTCAGTTGTTCACACCCAGCTGAAGACGCTAACGGGGAAGGAGTGTCACGAGAGAGAAAACATGACCCAGCAAATCAGCTCCCGTTCGGGTTTTCCTCTCAAGGGCGCCTTTGGTATCATGGGAAGCACACGCGGCACACCTGCTCACGCTCCCAGCACCTGGCTTGCAAAAGGCATTTGCTGGTTTGGAGAAAGGCAGGGAAGCTGTTTTAATTCCAGTATTAGGCCAAAGATGGAACAGGAGACAAAACAGATTAGTACTAAACAAGAAAAGATCTGTCAGAGCTTGACAGCAGCACTGAAATCACTGCTGCGCTTCTCCAGTTTGGTAGCAATTGTTCATTCTTTATATCCAGTTTTCTCCCACGAAAGCTGATATTCCTGTCAGCAGAGTCTTCCAACGAATTGCTGCTTCTGGCTTATTTGTAAGTTCACAGAGATCAGTGTAACGCTGATTTCTTTCAAGCATTACTTAAAATTTTCTGCAAGTTTCTAAAATCTCTCCTTTAAAATCTTTTAAAACACTCACTTCTGCTTTTCCACAGATCTGAGCTGCATTCTGTGCCCTGTAGATACTTTGATTTTAGCAGGAAGATAACAACATCAAGTCACAACCCTCCAAAAAGTGTCCTTCAGCTTCCACATGTAAGAGAGGGTAAAACAGCCCTGAAAAATGCAACAAGGCTGTAAAGCTCTTTCTTGAATAAACTTGTACCTCCACAAGTGAAATGAAAACAATTTATGCAATTAAAACTTTCCACAGAAGAAGGTTTTTAACCTAAATCTGGCACTGGTCTTGTTTCAGTTAAGAAGTAATATGTTATCTCTTGTCTGTGAAGCCTAAATAGTGGAGCAGCCTTCCAAATTGCTCCTGACTTCCCAATTCATTTATCATAACTTCTTTTATCTATCTGACACAGAGCAAAAACAGCACACGGAAAAAACATGGAAAAAATAATTAAGAATCAATACTCTGAAAATTACAAATTAAAATCTAGAAAACAAAACAGGATTTGAAGAAACAAACAAAAGAAGATTCCAGAAGAAACTCCTTTCAGGACAATCAGGCAAGGTAAAACTCCATCCACTACATTTTTATCTTCTCTGGAAGCCTTTTCTTCCTGGTGAAAAATCATACCTGCTCGAGAAACAGAAATCATTCCAGCCATCCATTTGTCTCCAAAAAAGAGTCTGTGCTGGATGCAACAAATTTGGTAGAAATGTCCAGTGCAGGTTGGTGTGGCATATGGTTGCACTCTTGCTTTCCAGAATGAATAGTCAGACCCACCTTGCTTTTCTTATTCCTCTGCTCCTGGAGTATCGTTATCAAAGATTGCAGCTATCTAAATAGCACCAGGTGCTATTTGCATTTGAATAGGAAACTTGAGCAACAGCTGTAGCGGGCAGGATTAAAACCCTAACATCTCCTCCACTTAAATAGTGGGGAGAAATTACATGTTATTGCTAGGAAACAGAGAGCTCTAATAGGCTTATGGCAAACAAAAAATGCAGCACTTGAGGTTAAACTCTTGAGACTAAAGCAGATTCTGATCATGCTTAACCCTTGCAGGATGAAGAAAGATATTTTTCCCTTGAAACACACCTATAGCACATTTTTTCCTTGTTTTTCTTCGAAGGCAAGTTTTTTCCAATTAATTCCTGCAGTAGAAAGACTTCAGATTCCAGCCCAGCTAACGAGAAGGTGGCTCTCCGAGTCACCAGTAAAAAATTCCTACCTGTTATGCCAAACCCAGCTCAGGTTTTCTGAAGCCTTTAAACGCTGCTTCCTCCTCACCTCCATTGCCTTGGGAGGGGGGGGTTGGTATCTTCTTGTAGAGCAAGTTCAAAGCGTGGGGCTTCAAGTGGCCCCTCCCGGCCTCTCCGCGGCGTGCTGACAAAGGCAGCTGCTGCCAGAGGTCCAGTCCCTTCCCACATCTCCTCCCACCCCGCTGGCACCTGCTCCAGGGGCTCCCAACAGGGGTTGGCGTTACCTTGGAATAGTCAGGTAGGCGCAGGGGAGGGAGCAGGTGGTGTAACAGCAAACATTCCCATGTTAATGAAAGACCAATTTAATTCTGCAATAAGGGCAGGAGGTGGAGAATGCAAATTATCAAACGTACTCCACAGCTGCAGCTACTCGAACCTCGAACCCCTCCCCTGATTTAGCCAACAGGCATTTCCATTTATAAGGAATTACGGACCAGAACGAATACTACCTTTTTGTTTTCCTCTTAGACAGAGAGGTTACAATTATTTAACAGAACTACATCTGCATATTATTGTATAATTAGTTCAGTAATTCTCATACCTATTCATAACAAAGGGCTTATAATTTTGGCATGTTCTAACTAGCAATTGCAAGAACCAACGACTGATTGGTGACGTTGTCTGATGCATCTCTTTAAATAGGATGTTTTTCAGTTGTTTCAAGCTAATGAAGCTGAGCTGCCTGCAAATCCCTACGAACCTACATTTTACATCCCTGTTAACAGCCTGTGCTATACCCTGAATCAGCACACAAAATTATAACTATCAAGCCAGATAAACTAAGTATTTTTAATTACACTGACCGAAGCAAACACGTCCACCCAGGCACAACCTCAGCCTGCTCACACCAGAGGAACTGGAAGGGAAAGGGCAAGCAGGGGTGCCCTCCACCACCTCCTCAGGCCACACTACATGCTCCTCCCAGCCTTTCCACACAGAGCCTTCCCCTCTGCTGGGGTTTTTGGGTGCTGAAGTGATGAATAATCTACCAAAAGACAATAAAAACCACAGAGAATGTTCATATTTCCTTACAGCAAAGAGCACTTCTCTGTCTAACACCACATCTACCTTGCAGCAGCCTTCCTCAAGGAACAGGAACGCAGCCCCCTCCACAACATAGCTGTGAAAGCATACCTCTAAAGCAGGAATTTTTGGAGAAGCGGTGCAACCAAGCAGTCAGGAGACAGAGGAGAGCCAGCAGAAGGACAGGTGAGCTGCAGAAAACTGTTAACTTATTAAGCTAAGTAGCCCTAATAGCAGTAGTTGGAATTTATATGCCGGTGGTTAATAGAGGTGAATGGAAAATTCCTGAATTGAGCAAACCAGCTCTCCTAGCAAAGCAAAATCCTGCTCACTCCCAAGATAAATTCATTCTCACTCCACCCCCAGGAATGTCTTGCTGCTATCTGACAGGGATAGGATCTTCTGACAGACAGGGAAGTGAGGTATGTGCAGCTCCTTGGTAAGCGCTCCCTTCCTGCCACCAGCTCTGCGAACACAAAGGCCTTTTCTGTGATTTGCCTCTCATGCATTAATGAATCCGGGAAGATCACAGCCGTCTTCAGAGAAGGAAACATAAAACCCCTTTCAGAGCACTTGGAATGGCATTTGGCAGTCTTCAAGATAAGTTTACATGTTTTTTCCCCCAGTGGGAATGAATAACGATAGTATCAGCTCTTCTTGTAATTCTGTACCCACAGGAAGGGCTTTTTCAGACACATCCAGCAAGTGAAAACCACCTGGTTACAAGTCAAACGCTGTGGATCACACACACAGTTCTGTTCTCTCCTCACCCACAAAGGGCTTGCCAATCACTGGAGAGCAGCAGAAACTGGAACTCTGTTCCAGTTTTAGACGTGCTTCTGGATTCCACGTGAGACGGGAATGCAAAGTCACCATGGCTAGCAAGAATGACCCGCACCATTCCAGAAATGCAATTGCCAGGCTCTGACTGATTGGCGATTGCTTCTCCAAGACTTATTTTTATTATTTAAAATGTCAAATTAGCATAGCCTATTTTTTTTCTTCCCAAAAGAAGTGGGTGTATGCACCTGTGTTTCTCCTAAAATAATCCTCCAAATGTGTGGAAAAATCTGGGCTTGATGTACTTTAGCACATACAGTTACAGGGGTAAATCCTCCCAATTAGCTTGCTCCTGGTTTGAAAGCAGGAACAATTGTAAACTCATTTCTGCAGATTAAAGCCAGCAAAGCCATCCCACTGGAGAGAGGGAACGTGCTTTCCCAGTGGTGGCAGAGGTCAGCGCGGCTGGAATTGCTGAGGCATTCCTCACACACCAGTGATACACTCCCCCTCAATGGAACTGTGTAGCCCACAACAGGGAAGAGATGAGGACTTGAGAATCTTCATTTTATGGTGCCAAATACCCAAATTTCCCTCTCCCAGCCTCCCCAAATCTGCTGCATGCCACGCAAAAAGCTACTCGTGCTTCCATGCAACAATTGCTGCATGAGGATTTTCTTCCACAGTGTTCCTATAGATAATCTTTAAAGAAAAAGAATAAAATTCTTAGACGGCCTCACCCTAAAACTCCAAATTGGGAAGAGCAGCCCAGCCCAATCACTGCCCAGCCTACTGGAGCTCACTCCCTGGATATCTGTAAGCACATTCTCAACTAATTCTGTTCTGTGTCTTGCTCTACTCACTGAGGTGGTTACTAGCACTTGAAATTTTCAGGGTTTGGGTCAAGTTTGCTCTTCATTTCAGGTTTTACATAACTTAGAACTACAGCTAAATAAGGCATGCCCAAAATAAATCTGCCCATTCTGATTTCTAAAACAACACAAACATGAACAAGATTAAACAGCAGCATAGCTGGGACACCAGCCTACAGGTACATGCTCATTATGCAGCTCAGTCCATTCCAGATTATTTTGAAGCTTTTTAAATGAATTCGTGAACCTCTTTTGATTTTTAGTTTATTAAAGTCACATTTTTACTTTATGTTTTCATACATCTTCCCTATCCTGCCACTATTGCTTTTTCTAAGGGCAATAGAAGTTATTTCCTCTCTCCAAATAGGCTTCCTTCAGATGTAAATTGTCTGCCAGAAATATTTTGCTTCACGAACTTCCACCTTGCCTGCTGAGAATCTGGGTTAGAGCTGCATTGACTTTTTGCTTGTTCGTGTTTTTCCAGTGGCAGAGGCAGCACGGGACTCCACCCGAACTATCAGTGCACTCTATTGCTTGGCCCCACAAAGAGCTGTGGTGTGACAGAGGAACAAGGAGAGAACCAGACATCCCTGAGCCAGTACTGACACCAAGTAAAGGAATATTGAATCTTAGTGTGAGTTTTTGAAAATTCCAACCTTTGGCTGTTGAAACAACAGATTTTACAGGATATTTGGGGCATACTTTGTGTTTACCTAATATGACCAATTGAGCTGAGCATATTTCCTCTTTCCCCATCCTTTTGTTTTAGCAAAATAGGGTATTTTTTTTCCTGTTTGGAAAAGCAAGGGGTGGTACCAGTGAGCTCCCCAACAGGCAAACACCCCTCAAGCCTAATGCCCTCTGAGTGGGCCAGGCTAGTTTGGACCAGCGAGAACACTACAGAAACCACGCAGAAGGAACGGGCAGAAATTCCTGATCTGCCTTAGAGCATAATTTCCTGAAAACCAGCAGGCTTCTGCCACCTGTCTCCTGTGTCACCCCTTCTCTTTGGGGACCCTTTTTAATCTCCTTCCAGCTCTGTGACAGCAGACATCCACAAACAACTCAACTCCACAACTCAGGGAAGTGGTGACAGCTCCAGAGCAGGGCCAGGTACCAGGGACCTTCCCACACCTGCCCCACAGCCATGGCCAGTGTCCCCTGAACCTGTGCTCTCCGAGCCAAATCACTACCAACAGGTCCCCCAACAAGTCCTCCGGCTGCTGAATGGATAAACATTAACAACCTGTTTGCCATTTCAAATATATTCCCTGGGGCTGCTAATCCAAGAACTGATTAATGCTTGTATGGCATTTAGACCACGCAAATGTCATTTAGAGCTAAATTCCATAATAAACTCAACATTACCTGTGAAATGTATTTTAAATTTGTTACATTTATCACTTCACTTGGTATTGAAAAGAAAAAAAATGGGTCAAGCATATTATCCAAGAAAATTAGCATAGGAGTTGTATAGGAATCTTTTGCACTTATGATGATTTACATGGATTTCTGGCCTGGTTTCAGTACAGGTTGATTCAGGGATTTCACCCAAACGGCCCACTGTCTTTTCACTTACAGCAGATGATCAACAAACAAAAGATACTAATTAACATTAATCAGCACATTAAATAGCAACATCTGTCACATGAAGAGACTCACACAAGGGAGGGCCCAGGATTCCAGCCTTCTCATTCTAAACCCACACTTGACTTTCTCTCTCAAGGTAGATACATCTCTCCATATTTTTCATTCCCTCTCCAAAGAGGGGTTAATGGTCCCTAAGGAAGACTAATAAAGGTAAAACTAATGGAAAATGCAAAACTGTATGGAGTACTATTATTGATGTTGTCTGTCAAGTTTGTTCCAGTGCTGAACCAGCCATGCTGCACAGGGAGAACGCAGTGACACGTTCACCTAGATGACCTGAAGTGCCCTGTTTCATGTCAGATTTTATATCTTTACTGACTATCACTTTGCACCTGACCTTCAGAAAGGAAAAAAGGGGGAAAGAATGAAAAGCAGGAGAGCCAGATGCCATGAGAAATTCTTGTAGTTAAGTAACAGGAAGAAAAAGGCAGGACCACAGCACAGCCTCTGCTCATCAATCCCACAGGAGCTGGCCATGCACAAAGTCACCACAACACCCTTGTCTGCACTCGTACCCCACTGACACCCTGACAGGAGCCCCATGGGAAAGGGGAGACATTTCTATATGGAAACAGCACAGTAATGGCGTGTTCCCAAAACAAAAAAATAAATCCACCATGTGATTGCTTGAAAGATGAGATAACGAGTAATTAAGACTGAAGTGATGTGGGTGAGCAGGAAATGGCACACGGTGTCAGCCAAACTGGGCCTAACCAGGCAGACCAGTCCAGGCACCTTCCCTGAGGTTTAGCAGTCACTGTGACTGTGAGACACAGTCTAGACTGAGGCATGCCCGATGACTCTGAAATGAGATCATTTCATGCATTTTGCATTAAAAGTACAAACTACTGACATTTTCCAGAAGAGTGGCGTGTCCCTCAATGCTGGAGTTAAAAATCAAGGCATTAACTTGGAGGTCACAGGACTGAATGCAGCCCAAAAAAGTCCAATGAAGAGCACTTGTTGGTAGATGTTGATCTCAAAGCTAACAAACAGCCAGCTGATACAGAGAAGGCATTTGACCCAAGACCCATTTGCTAGGAAAGGCAGAAAGCAGCTAAGTGTCTGTCCCCTGGACAAATTCCCTGGGGATTTGCACAGGTCAGCTCCAGGGGAGAAGGGAAGATCAGGACCATGCAAGCTGATCAGCTGTATAAGACTTCCAGTAGTACCCACTAATCTAAACTCCACATAATCCTCTGCCCCTAAATCCCTATTCATCATCATCCAGTACAGTGAAAGGGAAATTCTGTTCTCACAAGATGATTTGGGAGACAAACTACTCCAGTACTTAACTGTGCTGATCTAGTCTCCCACTGGGAAAATCTGCATCTACATTTAATGATTCAATATACCGCAATGAGAAAAGCTTCTGTATTTACATGTGATTTAAAGATTACCCTGTGTTGATGTGACTGTTAATAAGCTTATTTTAAGAGCTCAAATGGTGTGTATGGAGGGGCAGAGAAGGCAATGGCTGCCACCAGTTATCAAAGAGCTCTACACGATAATCAGGTTTTTCTTCAGAAACCAGAGACCAGAGCTATTGCCATATATTCTTCTACTCTCCCATTTTGGCTTATTCCAAGCTTGTCTTACTTAAAATCTTGACTATAGGTCTTGTATTGCTTATTACTATGATACCCACGCAACTAAAAGAAATGAGACATTCCCTAAAAAAATAACAACATACTGGAATTGCTCCAGCTCAGCACAGATGTCCACAGGGCAAGAGGACATTTTCTCCTCGTATCCACGTGCTCAGGCTGGGCACAAAGTGCTGTTTAAGCTGAGGTCAAGTGCAAGAGCTGAGCTCCCTCACTGCCAGTGCTCCTGTTGACTCCTCTCAACGTCCAACTAAAGGCCTATATTTAGAGACAAAATTGACCCATAACTTCTAATCTGTACTTCATTTTTTAGTATGTCTTTCATGTAGGGGAAGTGTTTTTGCAAAATTCCTTCTGCAAGAAATGCAAAGGAAGTGCCTGTAATGAGTGAGAGCTAGTTTTTGCTTGATCTGAAGGAAGAAAACCCCATCAAACGAAGGAAAACAAAGAATGCAATAAAATTTAGAATGATTTGCAAAAAAAGTTTTAAAGAAGAGGTTTCTATCACCATAAAATTCCTTAATGTATTTCCAAAGTACATCTTTTATATGATCACCATCATTACTTTCACTGTTTGGAAAGTCAATGAAGCAAAATAAACCTACTCACAAGAAAGTAATAACTAACATGAAAAAGAAAAGCTGTGTTGCTGTCTACAGTGAGTACTTACTACATTCAAAGGTAATATAAGTCCAGGTACCTACATAATGGTTTGAAAGGTTACAGATGTCCTTCTCTCATTTGTGACAGAAAAACTCTGCTTCCAATTACTCTTTATCACGGAATCACAGAACGGTTTGGAAAGGACGTTTAAAGGTCATCTTATCCAACCCTGCTGCAATGAGCAGGAACATCTTTAAAAATAATTACTCTTTGAAAGCAGTGAAGGATTTGATCACCTTTCTCAGACAGAGAATCATAGATGAGATATACACGAGAGTTGCTTCTCAGAATGCCACACAGTATCTTTCTTCTATAGATATTTCTCACTGCAGAACTTTCCCAGAGAAATACACATGGACTTAGTAACACTCCTGGGACTGGAAGAGTTGCCTAGGGACTGGCAACTGATTTATCAAGACATTAACTGGACACTCCCAGCTTTAAGGAGAGTGAAACAAATGAGTGCCACTGGTGACACCTGTGATACAGCATATCCCTGACACTGCTTGCTACTGACTCGAGGGCGAAGGGATCTCACAGGGAAAAAATAAAACCAAAAGGCTAACTTCCTTGACGCTAGTTAGAACTATGAAATTGAGAAAGACCAGAAACAGGTCTGAGTCACTTCTCTTATCTCTCCTAATTAAATGTAACAGCAGCAAGAGAAAAAGCCCACTGTGAGCTGGAGATGGAGCGCCCTAACTCGGTCTCTCGGTGCCTTTGGCCATCCCTTATCAGCAGTGGATCCAGGATATTTTGCTGCGAAATACTATGACTTAATTCTCACTTTTTAATTTTTTTTTTTTTATTTTTCCATTAAGAATGCACAACTGGTGCTCTGTTTATCAGTATTGTTTGCGTTCCTGTGCTCTTCTTGAATCTTTCAGAGTTACAGGACTTCAGGGTATAGGGAGCTGGCTGGGCCCACTACCACCAAAGAGAGAACCAGAGCGGGCAACACAGATCAGTGATCAACACAACAGCGGGGCAGCCGTGTCTCCTGCAATGCCCGTGTCAGCTCAGGTTTACTTTGCCCTTTTTCAGCACTGCAGACCACCCCACATTCTGCCAGAGCTCTCAAAGTTCAAGAGTGACAGCTGAGTACGTCAGGCAGGAAGAGCCAGAATGAGAAAAGGAGACATCCTCACCCATCCCAGCCACTTGTCTGCTTCTGGGTGTAATTCAAGATGTTAAACATCATCTCCTCTTCCCTAAATGTCTGACATCTCCCCATAGGAAAGATCCTTTTCTTCCTATCTTCAACTGTTGACTCTTTTCAAATGTACCTGAAAAACCCTCTCAGGGCAGTAGAAGTTATTCCTGGGCATTCAGGCTGGTACCAACTCTCCTGTGCTTTGCTCACACCTCAGCTGAGAGAATTCACGAGGTAACTTCCCCACTTGCTCGAGCACCAGAGCTCTGGGTGAACAATGACACCAAAATCTACACCTGACACAAACAGCACAGCTTGGCTTGGGAAGTCTCAACTGTATTTAAAAAGTGCATGGAGATGCTGGTCAGCAAAGGTTTTATAATCAGCACCCCTCTGGGTGTAAAGAAGTTGACACCCCAGTGACAGATGTGTCATAAATGACAAGACCAAGAGTCTATTTTGAAAAAAATGAGAATATATCATGAGCATGCCAAGCCACTCAGATATAATTTAGCTTTCCAAATGGGTAATTGAATGCTTAAAGTAAATAAGAGGAAAATTCAATCTGAACTTAAAACACCACTTTTCTCATCTCACTTTGATGTAAAAAAATTACATCTGGCCTTGTGCACAACCCCTCTTTTGCAGGACTGTATGTACAAACCCAAGCATTCATGTCCTTCTCTCTGTTCTTATCCAGAGAGTCAGGTAATGGCTGGATCATCAAAGCACAAAAATGACTTTTTTAGCAAAAAGAATTCCACAATGAAAACTGCAGCAGTTAGACAAAGAAGCTGTCAGTGCAGCCAAAGGCTGTAAGGAGAGGCCCAAAAGGCAACATCTGTGGAAGAAGTATAGTCCAGAGACTCAGCTTATGAATTTTGGCTCTGCTTCCTGAAACAAAAAGGAAATAGGGGGAAAAAACAGTTTGGTCCCTGTTTGTTCCAAATAAATTTCTACAGGATTCACTCCCCTTCCTCAAGCTACAGTGTTGTGCAGGAGGTGCAAAGTACTGGAGCTTCTGAGAGGCTCTGAATTGTCTCTGAAGTTTTTACTGAGGAGTGTGGCAGTTCTTTCACCAAAGAAAGACAAATAGGACAAACACAGCCAGGCTGTGGCACAGAATTCCTGCTTAATGCTTTCCTCATATCAGTGCTACTGATTTTCTGCTTGGCAAGGAGGTTCTCTGGGCAACGCAGGATGTAACAGAGCACACCAACCACCTGCAGCTTCTCTGGTTTGGGGAGCACATCTAGAAGAAATGGCACAGTAACATCTTCATTACACCTCTGCTCTCATCTGCTATCCATGTGTAGCCACTAGAAATGCTCTGCCAGTTTATCTGTGCGCTGCACACTCCATCAGCAACCTGCTCCTGTCGTGGATAGGATTTCAGACAGAGCTGTGCCCTGGCTGGGATCCCAACCTCACCCTACAAAAATGCAGTTGGTCCTGCAGAACTGCCTCTACAGCAGGGCTCTTCTCAGCACTGCTGGGCAGGGAAGGATAACCATCTTCTCACTCTCACAGAGCTAGTTAGGCTACAAGAAGCCTGGAACGTGGACACTGCTGAAATTAAAGCAGCCAGAAATAAAGTAAGCAGAAAAATGGCTTAAAGCCACCTTTGTTCTGACCCTTTTTATTTCCATCAAGGACTGCTGTGACCAAACACCGGGTAAGCAGTCCATGGCCAGCTATGCCTTTAAAACATACTTCCATTACACTCCTGGATGCCACTCCAGCTCAACAAATACCCTGAGAAGTTTGCTCAGCTGACGAACAGGAACACCAGGAAAAACAGGGCAGAGGATGGTGCTGGAGGGAAGACAAGCAGCTATGCAAGTCAAGGCACCCTGGTGCAACCTGGAGGCTTGTGGCTCTGTTTCTGCAGTAGGGAAGAAATCTGTTTAGTTATGTAAATAAGATGCATAAATAAATAAATAAGAATAGGAGTGGGCTGAAGAAAAGCAGCCAGACCTGGCCTCTTCAGTATCTTGCAGGTCGCTTAGCAACAGGCTAGCTGCTGCAGGGTAAAAGAGCATGAAATCAGCATCTTTTCAGCAAAAGACAAATTGGAAATGTGGGGAGGTGGCCTTTTCCTGGCAGCAGCAAGGAAAGAAGTAACTGGTGAATCTGATCCTGTGGGCATCCTTTTGGAGGGGTTCCTGAGTGCAGGGATTGTTAATTAACGTGGCTGAGAGGCTTTGTCCTGCCAGCAAACTGATAAATTCCAGAGCATGCCTGGGAAACCAATAATTCAATTTTGATTGAAATGATGTCTGTTACAGTCACCTTCTGGGTTAATTACTTATTAACAATCTTAAATAGCTCAAACCCTATCCTATTGGACTCCCTTGGCTATCTTAGTGCCAGCTGACCATAGAGCATGTTTTCAGTGGCACTTACCTAATATATTCCCCCAACATTGCATGTTCAGGTTTTATCTCCATGCCATCTCTGCCTTCACTAAAAGAATGTGCAACCTGTGAATCTTTAAGGAACTGAATCTCAGCAATACAAATCCACTTATTCTGGCCAGGTAATTCCTCTATACCCAACTGCTTCTCCAGCCTTCTGGAAAAACCTCGTGTGGACAGCAGCTGTTAGAGAGAACTGAGCTATGAGAGCAGCAAGAACAACATGTGGACATTTTGTGGAGGACTTAAATGAGAGTTCTGAATGAAAGATTTTTCTGGGTCACCTAATCTGGGGCTGGAGTGTACCAGTGAATTGTTTTCCACTGCTAAATGCAGCTGGATCCTGGCAGCAAGGCCCAACCAGGGACCTGTGTGGCACATGATCCATTTAAAGGTGCTGTGGGATGGTGGTCGGGTCAGCAGAGGGGCTAAGTGGCTCGTCCAGGAATCCGACAGGAGGAGCAAAGGGAAAACACAGTGGCCTTGCCCCCTGCTTTATACACACACCAAGCAGTGATAACTCGTTTTACTCCTTATTTACAGATAACTTGTACTTGTGTGGCACTTCAGCAACAGTGGGAACCATCTGGGGGCTACGAATGAACCAAATTTACTTGGAGCAGGGAAACTTCTCACCTGCATTTTATCCTCCTGAATGCCCCATCACAGCACTTAATCCTTCCTGTGACTGCGGTGGAGGGTTTAGAAGCCATCCCCAGTTCCATAGGCAGGAAATTACCTAGTATAGAGCAGGATGGCTGCTTTCAATCCTTACAACTTTAAAAATGATTTCTGTGTCCTTGGGAGATGCACACAGAGATGCATTTGGCAATGTTTTGTTTCCCTCTTTGTCTGGGGATGAAAGGAAGGCGACTGTGGCTCAGTGAGTGAACACTTAGACGAGATACCCTCCATTTCCTTAATGAGCCTATTAAGTGACTCATCAAAGGTGTAACGACCAGTCTCAGAAGAGAGAGACACACAGAGAAAACTGACTGCACTGAGATATTCTTAGTGCACACAACCAACCTATATGCTACAAGAGTTAATTGGGAATAGTGTGATTCTGGCGCTAGAGAAGTACATAGGTGGAAAATACCTTGGCACTTTTCCTTTTTGCAGGCTGGAGTTGTTTGTGCCTGAGCTCACAGCTCCAGCTTTCCCTCTTCCAAATGAGGGATGACAAAATCCTGCTGTGAAAAAATCCATCTCTGGGGTATTTGCCGAGTCAAGCATCTGGTGGAACTGTTAGTGCTCCCCGAGCCTGAGCAAAATCCATGACTGAAGGAGGAGTGTCTTGGTTTAGGTCACAAGAACCAAAGACCATATCAAAATTCAAATGGAATTTTATCCTCTGCTTTCCTAAATGAGTCCTTGAAGGTGTGCATGCCAGGATTTAATCTCTCCAAGGAGATTAAAAAATACTGCTATATTAACACAAATGCACCAGGCATACAGCAACCAGCTCACATCACTCTCCACCACACCAGATTTTATTTACAACGCTAACTGTGATCCACTGCTGCACATTCTGAATCAGAAAGATTCAGAAAGAACAGAATCTTGTATTCTGACTGTGGATTAAGTGTGGAGCAAGGGAAGCAGGAAGAGCCAATAGCATCAATAATGCTTAGGAGGCTGAAAGAGAAGATGTACTAAAACACATGCCTGTTTCTCCTGAAATGTCACTTTATGTCAACTGCCATGGTTTCCAGATTGTCAGAATTGAATTATATTGTAATTACATCCTATTTGGACAAGGTCACAAGAATAAAAGCTTAGTACTTTCCTCCATTACAGGTGCTGTATGTTCTTACACTCCTGGAGCAGACAAGCCTCCTTTTCTAATGGCAACAAATTTGCCCTCAGCATAAAATGCTGGTTTAAGTCCATTAGTGCAAGGTGAGGCCCATTAAAAAATTAAGAGCCATCATTACTGATCTTTCTGAGAAGCCTCCCAGAGCACAGATGTCTTTATTTTCTTCCTAATCCTTACAATTCACTTTATATCATAACAGCAACAAAAAGGAAACAAATACAAAATCCAGAGCCATGTAACCTTACAACAGGTGCTTGTTTTACTCGAGCCCTCATCACTGAGTACGGATGTGCGAAACCCCTTACATCAGGGACTTTAACACTTCTCAGTTTTTTCCACCTTTCCAGCAGTTTTTCCCCAAATTCCTGTGACAGTATATAATCTTGTATAATATTCCTGCATGATGGATCAAAGGTTGAAAATCCAAAAGTCATATAGGTAAATAGTTCTGTTGTTTAAACAGGGCTCTGCAAACACTGCATGGCAAAGTCCTTCTGCCAGACAGGATCATTACTGACATTCTGTGGATGTCACAATAAAGAAAGATTAGAGGAAAATAGAGAGGGACTCTTGGCTGTTCCCAGAGGAGCCTGGGTTCCCAACGAGCCCCTGTGTGAGCTCCCAGCCCAGTGCTGGATCTATAAATGTGCTGCTCCTTTCCATTAGAGACTCAGCCACCAGAGGAGATGCTGCCTGATGGAGGGAGATGGATGAGAGCAGCAGAACACAAGATGGGCTCTGGCACAGCCCACAACCAGCTGTGCTCCCAATTCCCCTCAGCAATTAGTGCTGGACCCAGGATGAGCATTTTCACTTCAGGCCGGGAGCTCCTCTGCTGTCAGAGAGCAGGGGTGGAGGTTTTCCAGGGTCACCAAGTCCGGGCAGCGCCTTCTTCCCCTTCACACCCCTGGCCCTGACCAGAAATGTTTTCATCAAGTCTTGAAGCACTTGGATTTGTCATGTTGGCTGGAGACAATGGCTCTGGTGCATACTGGGACAAAAGAATAAAACATATGGCTAAAACAGATCCCCCTCAGCTAGAGAGGCATTGCCTTTGCAGAACGCCTCATCAGAAATCTGGGAAACACAAACTGTGCCAAGGAAGATGCTCCTTTCCTACCACATGTCCTTCCTCCTGCAAAAGGAACATGTCCGGCTTCACATCGTGCTTAGAAAAGGGAAAAACTAAGCAAGTTGCCTTGAAGGAAGTTCATTACAACACTAACTTACATTTCACTTTGCATTAAAAGAAAAACAAGGGCCAAATTTGCCTCAGAGCTTCCTGCTGCTACTTAAAGCAACAGGATTTGTGTCCATACAAGCTTACATGACTATGATGGTCTGGACAAGCAGCTGGAATGACGAAAACTGTGTGCTGGGATCTGTATTCTCTGGCACCAAAATACAGCTCCTTTCAGCGAGAGAAATCCCTTTCACCGCTGCCTCATGAGGAAAGACATCACATTTCCTGTTTTCAGGACTATTTAACATTTGAAAGTAATGCAGTGGTGACAAGGTGATGGAATTTTTTCCCCATTTCTGACAGGTCTGGTAGATTGCAAAATCATCAAAAGCAACAGCCTGACAATAAAGTTTTTGTGTGTCATTGACAGTGGGAAAAGACATGAGCCCGAGGTAAGGAAAGCAGTTTCTCAGACAGCGAAAGCGTTATTCAACCCAGCTGCTTGCAACAGGTGCCTTGGGGAGTGCAGGAGCAAGTGGAATGTGGCATCCTCATCAGGCACTTAGGAACCAAAGCCCTGATCCCTTTTCCAGTTCTTCCCACTGCTCCCGACTAGCTGAAACAGAACCAATATTCCCTGCTGCGTGAAGGAGTGTCGCGGGTGGCACAACCAGGTGGCTTACTCAGACTGCCAGGGAATTGTTCCTCGCAAGGATGCACGATAAGGTCATCGTTCTTGTGCTCTAAGCTGTGGGTTAACCAAAGCATTTCTGAGATTAAAAAGGAGCTGCTCAGACAACTGCTTGACTCTGTGAAGAACTTCAGCTATAGTTGAACTTTTTTTCCCCCAGAGCATTTTTCCCCCAGGCATTAAGCTCACAAGTTATGTCAGCCACTCTGTGTGTGTGTGTCTGTCTGTGTGTGTATGTGTGTGTGTGTGTTAGTGAACACACACCTGAATTTCTTACGCAGGGAGAGAGTGAGGAGGACCCTCCAGGCTGGTGCCATGTGCAGCTGCAGCTGGGCTGGGGGACTCTCGAAGATTCTGCAGCTCTGTTGTCACAGTAACTCAGTGATTTAAGCTGACACTCTGGCCCCAAGCCGTGCGTGCACACTGAATTCATACCTATACTTCCAGATTTAAGAGATTATTTATTAACAGAGAATCACAAAATGGTTTGGGTTGGAAGGGACCTTAAAGCCCATCTTGTTTCAATCCCGTGCCATGAGCAGGGACAGCTTGCACTATACCAGGGTGCTCCAAGCCCCGTCCAGCCTGGCCTTGAGCACTCCCAGGGATGGAGCAGCCACAGCTTCCTCTGGACAACCTGTGCCAGGGCCTCCCCACCCTCTCATGGAAGAATTCCTTTCCAATATCCAATCTAAATCTATGTTCAGATTGAAATCACTGCCTCTTGTCCTGTCACTCCACGCCCTTTTAAACATTCCCCTCCTGATTTCTGCATCTACACTAATTATTATCTGATTAATAACTTGGAGATGAGATTTTCTGTTTTTTCATGGCTTCTGACTAACTTGCAGAATCAAATTTTGGTTAAAAATTATTGTCCAGGAAATTGCATTAATTAATTAAGCAAAGGAAGTTGAAAGAATAACAGAGAGAGAGGGCAACACAATGAGGTCTGATCTTCATCTGCTGCTTGAACAACTGGATAGAACCAGCCAGATGTAATCTACTTATGCCCAAACACAACCAAACTTAACGATATAAACAATGTAACACTATGTTTACCATGCTACTCAATCTCCACAAGAGAAACAAAGCTACAATATGCTAAAAATAAAAGCATTTAACTGCAGAAAAACAGAGAATCCTGAATCAAAGCAATCAGGAGATCCTAAAAATGTGAATATTGCCCTTATAAAGCACCCAGCTACAGTCCTGATCCAGTAGCTACACACTGCTTAGAGAAAAGCCAAGTAACTACTTGCTGAATTTAATTTCCAACAGTGTCAATAATGCCAAAAACAATGCCTGGGGTTTGTAATGGCAAGTTATTAATAAGACCTTCAGCTCTAAAAGCTGCTGGCTGTTCCTGCAGAGCTCTGCGTTTATGAAATGCAGACACCGTCTTCTATACTTAGTTTTGTTTGTTCCCTCATTTTCAAAGCAGAGAAATAAATCCAAGTGCAGGTGCCTGAGAAATCAAACACCAGCAAAAATGCATGAAGACACTGCCCCCAGTGCCTCTTCTGTTTATTTGCAAAAGCCCTGGGGGAAATAAGGGAAAATTGTTAGGCTTTGCCTTTTCTTTTCCTTCTCCTCCCAATTATTTTTACGAGTTCAGCACTAGGTCTCAGCATTGCACAGTGCTTCAGAATTTGTCACCTCATTTGACTTGTCAAAAAACAACTGAAATGAAAGCAATGTCCCATCCCAACTGTTCTCTGTGCTACACTGGGAGTGAATCGCTGCTTTTTCCCCCAAGTCGCTGCATGCATTGGCCATTAGCTCTGGATTATGGGAGCTTTCTGGAACAGAGAATCACAGAATAGAATCACAGAATGGTTTGGCTTGGGAGGGACCTTAAATCTCATCCTGTTCCACCCCTCTGCCACGGGCAGGGACACCTTCCACTATCCCAGGTTGCTCCAAGCCCCGTCCAGCCTGGCCTTGAACACTTTCACGGATGGGGCAGCCACAGCTTCCCCGGGCAACCACACCAAACTGCACTCCTGTTTCCAAAAACTTAATTTTTTTTTATTCCGTAACATCTGCAGGAATAAAATAAGCACAGCATTTCTGAGAAGGACACATACCATAAAGGCTGATCAAAAAAGACAAAAGGCAGCTTGAACTTTTTTGCCGAAACGCAATCACTTCCCAATGCATGTATTCGAAGATTTCTAGACTTAAGAAATAAAAGATAATTCTCTGTGAGTGCCCTGAACTCCCAGTGAACAACAGAGCTTCTTCCCCTGCTGTTCAGAGGAGAGAATACAGAGTTTCTCAGGTCACAGGAGTTGAGTTCTAAAAAAATAAAGATATAATATTTTTCAGGGTCATAGACAACACCAGAACTTCGGCTGGCAAGGGTCGTGCCTTGGCCCTGGTGTCTTTTGCATATGAAAAACACATTTCCTCAGAATTACTATGCTGATTACTGCCAAGCTGCTACCTGCTCCCTCAGACCTGACTGCCTGAAAGATATCCAAGAGAAACACAGAGGATTTTCCACCTTCAGGGAGATTTCGCCATCTTAAGTCTCAACAGTTTTGTTGATGCTTAAGTCAGTATCAAGGAACGCTTCTTTGCCAGCATAAATATGGGGAGAAGAGCTTGTTTCCAGGGATTTCAGCAGCTGTACTTTTACCTACCTCTCTTTCTCCACAAAATATGAAATCCTGTGGGTTTGTTCCTTTTAATTATAGTTGTAAGTGCTGATCCTGGGATACATTTCTTCTTCCTCTACAGCCTCTTTTGCATCACAGACGTGTCTTCAAAAAGGACACGATCTTACTGGGAGAGTAAGAGGTACTGCAAACCTGCCAGGCACCATCACCACAGGCTTTCTTCATAGTCAAACTCAAGGCATTCTTTGGGAATATCAGTCACTGGGTTTGTTTCCTCCAAAGGAAGAGAGAGTTGAGACCTCTAAAAAGCTAAGATGAGCACTGTGCTGTCAATAGGAACTCCAGACATTGCTACTGCCCAACATACAGACCACTGCCGGTAGAGAACTTTTTGTAAGCTATTCTAATGCATCACCTCACAGGGGTGAGTCAATGCTCCAGCCAGCCTGCATCTGGGATTCAAGTTCAGCCTGGGAAAAAGGTTCACTTCCTCTTACTTCTAGAGCGGAGTTATTTTAGACACATTCTGGCAAAGATGCCAGAACACAGAGCTGTCAAACAGCGTGACTCCCTGCCACCTTCATCTCTTGCTCTCTGTACTATTTTCAGAATCAAGGATGGAAAGCTGCTGTTATTCATCCACGGGGAGAGCGCCAGATTCAAGAAGCTCAGGCCAGAAGGCCTTCTGAGGATGCTTTTCTGCCTCCATTCTGAACGGAAACATCTGTTGTCGTTCTGAAAAGCCCTGACTCCTGATGGCACCAAGGTGAACAAAATGGATTTAGGTGGTCTGCTGAACCATGGAGCAGCTTTCAGATGCCCCCCTTGCCTTGCTGAATGAAACCACTAATGATTTGGGCAAAGCGATACAACTGCTGGGGATAGAGACAATAAATGCTTCTATCAACTTTGCCACCCCAAACTTTGACAGCTCTTTGAAGGCCCTTACCTGCAACATTGCTCTGGCTGCTGCCACTGCTCACAAGTACATACGTCAACTAGTGACTAATACAAAGACACCAAAATATTTGTACTCAATCAGGTCACAAAACTACTTTAGATTGTTAAAATGTGGTTATACTTAACTATTGATAATAAAATTCTATTCCTTTCCTATTGATAAAGAATTAATGACATACCTGATGTCCCTTACAATACCAACTCAGTGCAAATGAAAAAAAAAAAGCCAAACCAAACAAACAAAATCAAGTAACAGTTTTACTAATGCTTAAACACCATGAAAATATAGCCTCACTACTGGGCAACCCTGCCCACTGGAATATTAAATCAGTATTATAAGTTTAAATAAATAAACATTTCAAGTTGAAACTGTTGTTTTAAATTAACAACATTCCTTTCTACAGTGTTAACACTTATTACCAAGATTACAATCACATTTAACGTCCAGCTCCACCGCAGGCACTTTAATCTGATTTCCAGGTGCTGGCTCATTGCGGTGCCCCACACCACAAAGCTGAGCAGAAAGAAGGAAGCTGGAGCTGCAAACAGGACAGGCATTAAAAAACATGACCCTGGTCCTCAGGACAATTGGATCTGCACTTCAGAGATAACGGCACAGACGTAATAAGGGGAATTGATCATTGGCTTTTAACAAGAAATCGCACACAAGCATGGCAGGGTTTTCTATAGATCTAAACCAAATCCTTTTCAATTTGGTTTGGCCTTTTCTTAAGAAGTTGATAAATGAGCAATTTTTAACCTGTCCTTTATATTGGAAGATTAGATAGATACAACACTGGTAGAACCAACGCTTGTGCAGTTTCGGGGCCTTTCTGCAGTTACCTCCTTTGCTTTTCTGCTGCATTTGTGTTGTCTTACCACGATAGTGAGATCCCCAAGTATCTGTATAAATGCACACATACAGAGATAAGCACAGAGAGGGAGAATGCTCTAGAGAAAAGAGAGACAAACCCAGCTATTTATAATCCTATCCACTGAAACTCACATAAATCAATATGCGAGTTAAACCATGCCTGTAAAAAATCACTTCCAGACAGAAGATCAACAGAGGTGTGAAGCAAGTCAGTCATCCACATCAGTAAGGTGTGAGCTTCAAATCACCACTTTGAATTGAAAACATTTTAACGGCAACATTATAAAGTAAACCTGCTTTAAATGTCACAAAGGAAAAATTCCGAAATGAGACCAAGCTTAGCACAGCTCCTGCTGCTGTAGCCAGCTCTCCTTGACTCTGCTATTATCCATGGCCCTGGCGCCAGCTCCAGCTGTGGGTGCACCCAGGTGGGATCGACAGCCTTGCCACTACAGTGAGAGGTGACAAAAATGTGTGTGTTTGCTTTGCACTGGAAAAGGCACCGTTTCTATTCAGGGCCATTTGCTCCTCTCATTGAAGGTGCTGAGAGCAGCAACCTCGTCATGCTGCTGGGGGCCCAATCTCATCCAGAAGGGAGACTCACACGGTTAGGAAGAAACTTCTCTTAGAAGTTCAGTATTTGAGATCTTTCCTGCTACTGAGGATGGTGGAAGATGAGACCAGGAGTCACTGTAGTGCCTGAGCCAGGTAAAAGAAGGTGTCATTACAGACGCTGCCCCATGACAGAACAACCTTCCCTGCAGGTTCCTGTGTATCTCCTCCCATATGTTCAGCTCCTCTTCCCTGGGCACAACGGGTGACATCCCACAGGTAATTCCAAGGATGTCCCCACCTATCCACCTGGCACACTCAGCCTCACGGCATTTCCAGAGCTGCAATGTAACACATTCTGAATGGCAGCTCTGCTCTGTTTCCAAATGTCACGGGGCAGTCATGGAGAAACAGGCACAACTCCCAAATTCACCTAAAAACTGACGATGCAGGAAATTTTCATATGGAGCAATTTCCCAGTGAGACTTTCTCCTCTTGCACACCTCACCTGCCTGAAGTCACGTATAAGAACAGAGGTGATAGGACTCCACTAATAAAATCCAAGGTCATTAAAACTTCTTTAGGACGCACACGGATCTGTACAAGAGAAATTGCATTACAAGATGCAAAAGGCAACTGAGGCAGATGTTGTGAGAATGAAGAATTTGTCAGATGTTTTCATAAAACAGCACCATTAGGATTAACCGTCATGAAATCTAGAAGAGGGTCTCTTACTTCATTTATTCATTTATCAAATTGGGCTTCCAGTGACAGAGACAAACTTTTGAAAACTCTTGTAAAGACAGAAAAATGCGGAAAGTAAAAAAATCCCCTCCCCAAAGCATAAACATAAAAATCCTTCTATGATTACAAATCCAGGCTATATTATTTCTTAGGCCATATTATTTCATAGTACGATTTAGTTCAAAATGCTCTTTAACAATGGAATATGACCCAACAAGCTCTGTAGGAAAACACTACTGTTAATTCTAATTCCACTGATGTTCCCAGTGATTTCGTTACTGGTAAATGATTGAAATTCAGACTTCGTGAATAACCACCAAAAATAATTTTTAATTGAAAAAGACATTCTCTGGCATGTTCTACAGAGAAATTTTATTTAATAGCAGTGTTTTTATTTGTATTTGCAGATCTACTCTTGAAAGATGGATACTAATCTTTTTTTTAAAAGCAGTACGATAGAACTATTTCCAATACAGCACCTTCAAAATCCAAGGGTTATACCCCGAACTCAACTGAAAAGTTGTGAAATTAAGGAGAAAAAACACCAAGTAGTTTTAAATTTGCCTTCTGTAGGACTAGAACTAGCTCAGCTAAAGCTCACGAAAAAAGAAAGCAAGGAGAGATGCATTTTTATTACATGTTAAACTCCTGTTTTCTTTTGCTGTAATGTTGGAACAAAATTAAAAGAAACACTGGAAAAGATATAGCTCACTATGAAGCCTGGCCACAGCACAGTTCTGTTTTCAGGTTTTTATGCCTCTGTAACTAGCTGAGGAATCTGAAGAAAATCCTCCATTCACCTACTGTGTTAGGCTTGCTCTAAATCCATCTATTGTTTCGTCTACAAGTACTAATACGGCCCACAAGCAGTGGAAAGACGCACAGTGCCTCTTTCATACAGCACAAAAAAGCATGTTTAAGGGTCTGGTTTGGCTGTTTTTTTAACAGAACAAGTTTTGCTGCATTCAACAAGACAGACAACTGCTCTTCATACAACCTCCGTGTTCCCTGGGACTCTACCACTGACGATGATCAAGACTAAAATCTCCTCTTTGAGCATATCAGCTCCTGCAATTATTAGCACCTGTTGGTAAATAAATACAATGATTACAACATCTAATTATAGAATCATGGGCTAGTTTAAATTGGAAGTGATCTCTGGAGAACACCTTGTCTAAACCACCCCTTGGAAGGCGGGTGACCTACAGCAGCTCTCTCAGGGCAATCTGTGTTTCCAGTATCTCCACAGATGGAGATTCCAGAACCACCTTGGCCAACACGTTCCTGTCCCTCCCAGAGAGTACAAAACACATGTCCAAAAGCCAGTTTATTGTCATCAATGAAGAGGATCCCAGGACACACTGAGAACTCCACAGCCACTGCTCCTCATCCTCATCCCACACCAGAGACCATGGCCAGACAGACGCTCCAGTGTCGGGAAGCAACGTGATCATGGGGACGAGTGGCACCTGTGACAGGGGTGCAAGTGAGTGGACACACTCATTTAATACAAGTTTCACCCTCCCTCCAATAGGCTCTTGCACTGAGTTTCCTCACATTAAGCTCCTGAAGCCTTTTACAGGATGAGCTGTATACTCAGGGAGTTAGCAGAGCCCAGCTCCCTAATGATACAAGAGCAGGCTGTTATTGACACAGCAGAAGGTGACTTCAACCTTCTACTTTTTCCCACTCCTGACAGCCCCAGGTCTCGGCTCTTAATGCTCCCTCCTTTTCAGTAATTCCTACTGATCCCTAACACACAAGGGAGTGACTTGACTCCACGTTTGCTACGCTCACCTGAGCTTTCCTCTTAACCAGAACCCACAGTGTGTGAAATCCCGTGTATGCAGTGAATTCACTGTCAAACCCCACCCCTTCATTTCAACGAGCAGCTCAGAATGTCACACTCTTCTTACAACTGGCCCCAGGTGCTGCACCCTAAGCACTGAGCATCTGCCTCAGGTGCATTCCAAAATACTTCCCCAATAAGGCACATCACATACACAGACACCCAGTACTAAATAAAACCCTAATGACAAATAAGATCATGTGGCATACATTATACTGCACAAGGAAAGGAGAAAGGCACGTGAAAATCAACAAATATCTCTTCCAACAAGTACCATGAAGACTTCTACTTCAACCTCCCATCAGAAAATACACACTGAGTAAACAGCATAAAGACAATTCTCCTGCACTTGCTAAGTCCTTTAACTACTCATTTTCAACAACCAAGCAGAGGACTAAATACTAAACATCGAACGGCAGCCTTGTACTCACAAATAGTCTCTTTCAGCAGCACAGTTGAAATTCCAGGCCAATTTTACTAAAATGTTTGCACAGATCTTCTTTTCCTTGGCTGGAATAAACATTCGGGTAGCAAGACCTATTCTTTCATAAGATCAGTGTTTTAACCAGAAGGGAAAAAGCCCCTGCTTAATAAATGATGAAATTAAGCAGCACAAGGGAAATTAACAAATATATCGAGAGAGATAAAAAGAGGCAGAGTGTTGGAGGAACATTCTTCCTAGTGAGATGTTCTCCGTGCACCTCTGGGCAACACCAAATATGTACTTCCCATCAGAGCTCACATTCCAAGAAATGATAAAAACAATTTTTCTCCAAGATCAAACATTAAGCCCTTCCAACAAAAAAAAATTCCCGGACCTTCCAACTGACCACTTTATGAACCTCTGCAGCCATTTTAAACAGATTTCCATCCTCAACAGCTTACAGTCATGCTTCTCTAATTTGGTTCAAGTCCAATACTTGTAGTCACTATGTTCAGAGTAGCCTGACTTCTGACAGCAGAATCTTGGGTAGGGTAGAATATAAAAACATACTCTGTCTTGGTAAGCTTGATGTGCAAACAAAACTCATTTCTACCCCAATTCAAATGTATTATACGCAGCAGTCAGCAGATAAACAGCTTCTGAGCAAAACAAATAATATCTGAGCTTTGTTTGCATGATTATCATAGAGTGATTAATTGGTTTACTGCAATCACTGTTTATAAAACAAATAACGAATTAGTGAGTTCTGATAATTGTTTGTTGATAATGCACAGTTTTTCTGTTCTATTAGCTTGTTCCCAAGCAGACAAAGAGAGAAAAGGTCACAGATTCACTTTCTTTAAAGATAGAAGGTGTGCGTGTAATTATACAAACATATATAAAAAGCAATAAACTAGTGATTTAATTTCTTTACTTTCCACACGCTACTGCCATTCTTAATGTTGCATTTTACTCTTCCTGCACAAATTCCTGGGTGAATGAGAAGCGATGAAGTCCATCCTTACCTTAATATTGCAAGCTTGTTCCATGAGTCTCCGGGCGTTCTCCTCAGCTCTGTACCTCTTGGGCAACTGAACCCTGAAGAATTTTAAAGCTCCTTCAAAATCAGCTTGTAGAAGGTCCTCTTTGGAGGTCTGCAATTAAACACAGGGAACTACAGTAAACCCTGGGAACATGCAGTCACGCTCTTCTACTTGATTTGTCATTTACTGGATGCATTCCAGACCACCAATATTCACATTAGCTCAAAATCAGCCTCCTTGAGATCAGCTCTCTTAACTCTGCTTCATAAAACAAACAGAGGCTAAAGCCTATCCAAGGAATCCTAGGCAGGGCAGCACAGAGGACTGCAACATGGGAATGGTATATTTATCCTTCTATACCTGCCAGGTAAGAAAGGGATTCGGGCTCAGCCTGTCAAGATGCCAATGAGGAAAAAAACTACCCAAGCAAACAACAAAAACCTAGGAGAAATTATAATATTTCCTGGAAAGCTTGTGCATTAGACCACTGCTGATTCTCATGGTACTGCCTTAGAAAGACAAAGTATATATATTTAATGTATGTGTAGTCACAGACATGAAGAGCAGAAGCACATGATTCATACAAAGCATCAGCAAGTCAGTGTGCTGAAGTCTGTGACACAATTTCTCAAAGAACACCGTGCCAGAAAATGTTCTACGTGCTTATTTCTACATCTCCCATACTCCTGGACCTCTCAGTGGTATCAAGTCTAAAAGGTCAGAAGATGTTACACGGTCACCATTAATCCACTCCTGCCACTGACCGAGCAATGTGCTTCACAGGGACAAATGTACTCATCCTCCAGGTTACTTAGACCTGCACCAAGAGATTCAGAAGGTACCAAATCCCAAGCCTTGGGATAGTTGCTTTAAATGGTTCACAGAAACTAAAGGTCCTGACAAGACATTCAGGACATCATCTCAAAAATGTGAATTTCAAGTGTTTTAACCTAGAAAAGAGTAAACAAACCTCTGTCAACATAGGTACTTGTATAGGGGAGATCTACACTGTGTAATGTGTAAAACTGCAAACACCTCAGCAGCAGCACAGGCACTGGAGGTTAAGGTTAATTGCTGAATTAATTGCTCAAGTACCACCACCACCATTTCCATGTGTGCCAACACTTCCATGTGGGCATCCTCTGCTTTCTCATGAATAACAAACACCCAGTATCATTTTTTGCCTCATTACACACAGTGGGTACATTACATACACATAGATTCAAAGTTTGATTCTTAACTATGTTGTCATCCACTCCAATCCAGAGAATCCCACAGTGGCTTGGGTTGGAAGGGACCTTAAGGGCCACCTCATTCCAACCCCCTGCCACGGCAGGGACACCTTCCACTAGAGCAGCTTGCTCCAAGCCCCATCCAACCTGGCCTTGGACCACAGATGGGNGCAGCCACAGCTTCTCTGGGCACCCTGTGCCAGGGCCTCTGCACCCTTGCAGGAAGGATTTCTTCCTAATGTCTGGTCTAACCCTGTCCTCTGTCTGTGGGAAGCCATTCCCCCTTGTCCTGTCACTCCAGGCCCTTTTCCAAAGTCCATGTTCAGCTCTCTTCTTTTCTTTCCTTACTGAGTTTGCCCAAGATCTATTTGATCCTGCCTTCATTCACTGCCAAAGAAGCTGCTGGGTCATCACTGCAGGGACACAGGAAAAGCTGCCTTTAGGATGCTGAGGAGAAATGTTCAGCTTTACAAACCATCACATCTGATCCTGTCCACAATCGCTTGGCAGCCGTGCAGCTTGGCTGAGGCTCAATCAGAGGAGGCCCACGTAGGTGTGGACAGAAAGCAACTGTACTGGGGCAGGTGGTATCCAATGAATCAGATCCACTATGGCCAACATCCCACTTCTCCTGGATGAGTTTTCCTGAGGTGGTGAAGGCTCTTGCCACACTCGAGGCCAGATCACCGTCCCATACCCGCAATGGGGTGGCTGTTGGAAGTTGCCGAGTGTGGTGGGAGCAGCTGGTCATGCCCAGCACCACTCCCAAACCCGTGCTGGAAACCAAATGCTTCCAGGGAAGCTCAGTGGATAATGGTGGTGGAAAAGCAGTAAAGGTTTCATAGGGTCATAGAACCATCAATGTTGGAAAAGCCCTCTGAGATCATCGAGCCCAACCACTTACCCAGAACTGCCAAGTCCACTGCTAAACCACGTTCCTAAGTGCCACACTTGCACATCCTCTGAATTCTTTCAGGGATGGTGACCCCACCACCTCCCCAGGCAGCCTCTTACAATACCTGATCACCCTCTCAGTGGAGAAATTTTTACTAATATCCAATCTAATTAGGAAAAAATTCAATTTTGATAGCCAGCTCACAGAAATGGATCTCTCTTCCTTCGTTCTCAGCCGTGTCGGTATCTGCCACCACTACACAACTCAAACAGATTTCCCAATTACATTGCCAATTTGCCTTCTTGGGATACTCCTGCACTCCTGCCTCCTCTTCCCTGGGCTGTGACAGCCTCTCCCAGACTCCCCTGAAACACGGTCCCAGCAGAGCACCGGGCCCACGTGCCAGGGAAGACCCCGTGTTCCCCGGGGTGCTCGGCTTCCACCAGGCCAGAGCCGGGCACGCTCCAAGCCCGGCTGGATGGTGCCTGCTTCCAGCAAGTGGCAGGTGTTTGCGATCCAGGCTCCTGGACAGCTGCTCCCAGCACAAAGCAAACACCAAACATACTTTTTGGCAAAGTTTGCACATTTTTTTTTAGGATTTTTGCATCCTAACAATTTGCTATCCGATACGCAATAACAAATTGCTATCCAAATTTGAAGCATGGATTCCTCCTAGAGATCCTAACTACACATTTTTATTTTAACCTTGTATTTAATCTATTTTGCTCAAATTACCATAATACACTGAGAGTTTTGGAACTCTTTTTAGAAATCAGAGGAAAACAAAAACCTTCAAAAAAGGTAATAATCAACCATTAAATATCCCTGCCAAAGTACAGAAATGCTGATGCACCTACCCTTTATTTCTATAGCACACTTAAAAATAAACCAAGAAATAAGCAAAAAAAAAAGAGGGGAATACATCAGAAAACAGCTATTCTATGTAAAACATTTAAAATCAGATTTAATTTTCCTAGGCCTCTGCTTGAATCATTGTTATGGTACTATTTTTAACAGTCCCCAACAAATTACACTTACTAAGCTGTAACTATTGACAACTTCGAGTTCTCAATGCTGAAAAATTTGTAGTCAATGAAAATCCCATAAGATCATGGAAATAAGAACTTCTCTAACAGAGTTTGCTGAACTAAGATTATAGTTATCAAAACTGCAAACCATCACACTGTCCAGGTCGGTAAATAAGTGATAGAGCCCAGGGCCATCAGCTCCTTCTACTTCACTGAATATTTTCATTTCCTTAAAATCATCTGTTCATCAAAATACTAGTTTCACTATTAAAATCACAAGAAAAAAAAGTGGAAAACAGAAATTTTGGCATCCCAAGATTCACATTTCTTGACATTTTGTGACTTTAGTCAATAAATCATAAAGAGATCTCTGGAAACTTTTGGGAGCTGTTTGAGAGCCAGAGATCTGGAAATCCTTGGCTGAAGTCACTCAGCTCCTGAAAGTCACCAACAGCTGATTTCTAACCAGCTGATTTCTCTTGCTAAACCATCTGTAAGTTTAATGAGCTAATCATTAAAGTTTGGCAGGTGCATTGCATTTTTGCACATTTGGGAACTTCAGGAAAGTTTTTATAATTATAGATGTTATTTTTAAATAAACATGGTTTTGATTAAAATCTGTATTTAAACCCAGGCAAACAAGGTAATTCAGTCAGACCTATGACCCAAAGGCTCAGTTTGCCTTTTAAGGTTTGACTAAATATGTTCTCAAATGTCCTTCCCACATCACTCAAGTATTTCAATATAGCCATTAAATTATATTAAATGGATGAGTTGAAAATAAGGAAAAGCCCTTTCCCAAAAGTATTAGCAAAGCTTTCAAATCTAAAGGTAAAGTTTGGAAAAACAGCAAATGTTCAAAAAGCAAGAACAGAATTTGAGAGACTTATGTTAATTTATTTTTTTTATTTTTAAATAATGTCACTACTACTTTCCCCAAAATATTTAAGGAACTGTGATTACGACAAAGGGAAAAGCCTTGGTTTTTTTCTTTAATTTAATTTCTCTGTCTTCAATTATTAATTCTGCAACCTCATTTATTACTGACTCTATCAGCCAAAACTCCTATTCCCACCTGGGAACTAATGTAACAGAAGAAATTTTGGATGAACCACACCGCAGCTCCTTAACTCCTAGATAAAAATTACTTATTTCCATAGAATTTTAGGTATATATTTAGATTTCTGTAGAATGTCAGTGAGCATAAACCACCTGTTGCACACTTTAATGGACATGTGTCAGAAATGAGGCCAAGAAGTTAAAGACTGAAAATAACCTGGCCACGCTTTAGTATTAAATTTCCTTCTGGGACATTCAGAATGTTTGTAAGTATCCTCCAATTTTTCAGAACACAGTATTTATATACATAAATATATGTATAATACAAAAGTATCCATTTCTATTTAATGCCTATAACACACAGATGTGGTTTAAACTTCTTTAAAAAGATACGCAGTGTAAAATCAAGGTACACAAGCTATTTACATCTAACCAGGACTGCAGTGCTGAATGTTGCACGACTTTGCTCTTGTTGTGGTGAATGAACCAACCGGGGGGCCACAGAGCCCAGAAACAGAGGTTTGGTGGGCTGGTACCAAAGAGTAAAACCCCATTCTGTGAAGATGCCTTCTGCCTTTGAGTTCCTAGGATTCCTGAGGGGCTGTTCGGACTACAGTTGACAGACACCCCTCGTGTCCCCTAAGGGAAGGTGTCCTGGCCTGTCCCACCTTTCTCCTCTTCCTATGGGTCCCTGCTGTGCCACCTCGCCTCCTTCCCTGTATCCTTTAAAAAGCCCCTCAGTCTCTCATCTTGCCCTCTTCCTTTCCGGTCCCCTTCGAGGGAGCTTCTGCAATAAACCCTTGGAACATCGGTCGAAGGGCCACCTCTGCTCATTTGTTTCTGGTCACACCTGGGCTATCCACAAGCCCCAGGCACTCTAGGCTTCGTGCCCTCCACCGCACGGGCTGGGAGGCTGGCAAGCGAGGCACCGAGGTGCCCCGGGGTGTTCTACCTTTGTGTGGGACACATCTGGACCAAGCTGCGGCCCCCCCAGCCCGGCCTGCATGCTGGAGTATTAATATATGCTCTGTGCTGCCCTTTAACAGGAGCCACAGCCCCGAGAGCTGCACAGACCCACTCGGGATGATCCTGACCCTCTGTGCTGGATAAACTCGGCTCCAGGCCTGGCGGGGTTTAGTGGACAAAGCTGTGCTGCTGCTGCAGTAACATCAGAACACACTTCTAGGGCAAAACACCAAACAACTCCTCTGCTGGCATCTCTCATGTCCGGCTACATTATCAAACACTTCCTAAATAAAATCTCTGCCGTCTGTAACACATTGGTGCAGAAATGCTGTGGAAAGAAAAGCACCTCCAGGTTTGTGAGCGGGGAGCTGGGATCCACAAACACGCTCAGTGATACTCCTCTGCTCAAGGCTTCACCCCTGCCTTTCTGTGGGCTCCACACTCACATGGCAAAGTTCATTCTGCACATAAAGACACAGGTGGGTAAGAAAATCTCCCGCCTTCACCCACTCTGGGTCATCCCAAAGGGAGTAAACCCCCTAGAACTGGTGCTGTTCTACCTGCCCAAAACTGTGCTCAGGTGAGGAGGTGACCAGAATTTTTCTAAGATTGGCACAAAGGTTATAGATTGTATTTATGTATCATATAATACTGCAGTGACACATACTCTACCCATCCCAGGCACCTATGCCCAAAACCACAGCAGAGAAAGAAGCGATGCACATTTTTTAAAAAAAAAAAAAAGTTCTTAATTTTATGAAACACTGATATTTTGAAGAATCAGAATCAGTTCTGATTAAAGGACAAATTCTTGGTCCTCAGAGACTTCTCATTTTTAATATATTACCAGAACACAGTCTCTCCTCTGTGAAAAGGGTGTGTGTCAAAAGGGCTGTATGGCAGGAGAGGTGTATTTAGTTAATAAAACCTGACAGGGAATCACATTGACTCCACAGGTCACGTCCCTCTCGTAACACAAAGCACTATTTGTATTATTTTGCCTTTTTCACACTCTTTCTATCTTTTTCAATAAACAATACTATGCCACTCAGCAAAGCCAAACTGCCTGGAAGATAAGGGATGTGCAATTGCCTGGTGTTCTCCATCTGGAGGGCCAGATACAAAGCCTGATTAAGTCAAGTGAAAAAGAGCTTGGTGGTTTTGTCTCTGCTTTCCTTAGAGCTCATCACAGCACAATTCAGAGTGATTTGGCAGCCCTTGCCCAAGGAACCAGCAGCAGGATGAGTGTTTTGGTACACTGGGAGATAACCGGAGTAATGACAAGACGCCCAACAGCTGAAACCACGCATCAATTCTACAAGTGACTGTAAATCCCCAAATCCAGCTGCACTGTAGGCATCGAGGAGTTTGTGGATTTTTGATTTCTGTTTGGCGTCTCTCAGTGCAGGGACACAGTGGTCCAACCAGCCACGCTGTTTGTACCACTGAACAGGCTGTAACACGAAGAGCACGAGAATTTCTGGGAACGCTAAGGAGCGCTAAGGAGATGGGTTCAGTAGTACAAAAACACTGGACAGGTCACTGTATATAGCCACAATATAGATGTGGGAATAAAGGAAAGGCACCACAGGAAATGAGGAGGATCAGGAAAGGACTGTCTTCCCATGGATCACACAAAAATGCCGTTGTGGTGAGCCAGGCCATGGACTGAGCCATGCTCTGAGCTGCAGCCAGGCGTGGTTACAACACCCTGAGCAGACCCAGCCAGGACTAGGTACTGACTCCTGGATTTGCCACTCTTTCGTGGGTTTGAGGCTGCTTTGTACAGCAGGAGAAATGAAAAAAGCGTGTTCTCTGTGCCATAACATGGCACACCAACTGCAGGCACCCCCCACACAGACAGCATTTGCTATGATGGATGAAAACACCCTTCACAATTCATTTCCCACATCATTCTACGCAGGTATTTTCAACTTTTTTACATACTGTCAACTGCCTTTCCAAAATCAAACACAGAAACAGCCGAAAGCAAAAATGCATCAACACAGCTTGATTTTTGATGAGTCTTTAAAGCCAACCTGTGATGTCAAAAGTATAAAATCTGAAATGCTGAGCATTAATGCACTTTGCGTCAGTACCTAGAAGGTGACTGGGCACATTGCTTATGTGGAATCATTACAGGACTGAGAACAAAAGCACTCAGGGATTTAGGAAAGATTTTTTTTTTGTAATTCAGCCCTGGCTGATGATCCTTCAGGCTAGTTAAGGAGTGGCACTGGTCCCCACTAGCAGGACTAGTGTCCAGCCTTCCCGAGCTAACATCAGAAAGAAGGACTCGCTGCTTAAGAGATGGATTATGAGAAGCTGAGAGGAAAAAATAAGAGCACTCTCATCCCTCCTGGGGGCAGAGGTAAGGTTGGGAGCGAGAATGGCAAATTCCCAACGAATTAATTTCATGAAAAGGTGATCTCACCGCAAGCAGCCGAGGCACAAAGAGACGATGCCCCATGCCCAGAAGTTCCAGCACCCGACACGCGTATTCATTCACCAGCTTGCTCCTCTCGTCGTGCATGTCCTGGGACTTCTTGGCAGGTGGGGTGAGCTTGGCAGCTGGGCTTTTGCAAGGCACCCCCTCTTCCATGAGCAGTAAGTAGTAAGTATCCAGAGTGAGAAGAACAGGCTTTGTGAACGGCAATTTCCAAAAGTGCAAGATTGGGAGAGCCAGCCTCCAGTCTCTGGAATGGGTTTGGATGGCCGCTCCAGCAACGCCCCTTTAGCCTCTCAGGAGGAGAAAAGCATCTTTGCTAAGAATCAAGGAAAAATATGATCCACCGTGCTGGCTCAGACTGAGTCCGAAAGAGATTTGAAAAACAAACCAGAGAAAACATGGATCTAAAAATGCACATAAAAAGCAGGAAAATGGCAGAGAACGAGCAGAGGGAAGCTGGGCTGGGAGCAAAGCAGGGGCGAGCTGTGGCGGCTCAGTGCCCGTGCGGGTGTGCGGGAGCCGGGAGCGGCGGCAGGCAGGGCAGCGGAGCCCGGGCAGTGGGGAGGCTGCACAGAGAAAAGGATGAGCTCATTGCAATCCCCGCTCCGTGACCAGCGCTGCCGCTCGCTCAGCATCAGGCATGAAGGGGTGGGAAAGAGGGGGTTGGGAGCAGAAGGAGGAGGAGGAGGAGAAAGAGGAGGAGGAGGGGGTGCCTGGGCACCGGGAGCCTCTCGGGGGAGAATGCCGTAATAAGAAACCAATGGTGAGCGTGGATAGCCGGGCTCCCACCCTGCCACCCTCCATCCGCTCTCTGCTGGGGTTTGGCTGCTGAGTCCCAGCTTACAGCACACCAACTGCATCCTTTTAGGCTCCACGGCGGGGAGGGACTGGCCTCCCAGCCGCCAGGATTACTTGTACATGCAGGCTGGTTCCGAATGCTGAAGCACGGACGCGGCGCAGGTAGGGCAGGACAGCCTCCCCCCGCCAGCGGCGAGCGCAGCGGGCCCGCCTGCGGGGACGCGCACGGCTTCGGGGAGCCTGCAAGCCATCGCCCGGCTGTGCACGGCTCGTGCTGGATCAAATGATGTGGGCTTCCAAGCAGGGGTTCAGAGATGCAGCGAGGCAGGAGTCAGAGCGAGGAAAGAATTATTTATTAAATTTACAATACCGTTTATATATTCTAGTTCCATAAAGCAATTGAACAGTGTTCACACTTCTCCTAGGGTGATTGGTCAAAATCTCAGACACCCACTTAGAAATGTTTTTTCCTAATATAAAGTACATAAGGTCAGAAGATACCAGATATGAATGCTATTTACAAAAACCCTATCTATTGTTTACATAGCTTACACAGCAAAGGAAAAGTTCTCACAGAATGAATGCAAGGAGAGAAAATTTCCCTGCTAACAGCATTTCAGCATCCACAAAATGAAACCATTGAAACAGCGATCAACTCCAGCGCCGTGCTCGCAAGAGGCGTTTCTAAATCTGGAGAGCACGGGCAGAGAGGGAATGATGTCAGCACATGCGTTTGAAAGGATTCTAGAAAACTGCTGCACATTTGTAAGGAAAATGCAATGATGTCACACCTGGAATCGCCTGGCCATCACCCTGTGCAGGAAACAGCCCACGTGCCTCTGCCATCTGCTAAAGGCAGCCAGGCAGGTACTGCTCCATGTCACAGGTCTGGATTTTACAAAGCACGTCTTTATGTGCCTTCCTTTTTTATTTGCCTCATTATAAAATGGGGTATGTAACAGAACAACACCCATTTCCAACAGGAACAGACAGAAATATTCCACATTTTTAACATAAAGGTCGTCATTTAAAGTATTGTGAGTAGCTCTAAAAATCTAAACCACATCAATGGCAAACACTTCTGTAACAGTATATTTAAACTCTAAAAATCATTTGTCTAACATATCAAGAAAAAACATATTTACTTAAAATACTAATACAGAGTAAATATCCATAGGATGGGGTCACTGATTTAAAATAATAAGCACGTTAATGGGTAGCTAAAATATGAAAATCATCGACACATTGTTGGCTTGAGGCGGCACACGAAGGAGCTGTGAAAAGCACTAAAGCAGAAGTCAGAGGTCAAAGGCAACAGAAGATGCCACTGAGGCCTCAAGGATGATGATACAGGACTGACTCAAGTAAAGCACCTGCAGATGTGCAGCAGTGAACAGGCTGCTCAGCACAGATGGTGCTCTGAAAGCTGATCTAAATCCCTCAGGTTGCAAACCATTGCTTTGCAGATGAAAATCTGCAAAGGCTACTGCAATTCTGCCAGGCTGAGGTGAAGGTGTTCCCTGAGGGCCTTGTGGGCAGAAGCCATGACTCTCTTTGGGACAAAGAAGCCACAACCAAGACACATTTCATTCCAGTTTAGGACTGCAGCCGAGATTGTGATGGGAGCTCTCCCGTTCTTTCCAAACTCCATCCGCTGCAGTTCCAGAGGTTCTGGTTTGTTGTTCAGTCTGTTACTCTGCACACAGGAACACCTCGGTGCCCAATCCACCCAGGCTGCATCTCCAGACTGCACGTTTGCAGGGAAAGGGTTGAAAGGAAAGGAAGCAGCTTTGCCTATTTCTGAATTCTATTTTAAACACATGCTGCTAAGCGTGATATTCTAGAACATAGGTTCTACTTCTGTGTGAATGAAAACCTTGCTTAAAACATTAAAAAGGAAGAAATAAGAGCGCCATAACTGTGGGCGTTGGGAAGGAAGTTACAGAACTGATCAGGCACAGAGTCACCAGTGACTTCGGGACAGAACAGGCAAGAGGATGGAGAATTCAGGGCACCAGCAGTGTAAAAAGCCTTTAATTCTTTATTGTATAAGTCAGACTTTAATCAGCTAATAACTCCGACCCTTACAGAAATTCAGGTTTGGTTCATTTTGGGTAAGGTCTGGGCTTATGGAAAATGGAATTAACTGATTATTAAATAAAGTCTGTAAGTCTAAAAATTTGTAATGGGATCCAATAGTTAGAGATTAAAACCGGATGAATTCAGGTTATAAATGAGGTGCAGATTTTTAGGAATGAGGAAAATTAACTACAGGATTAGTTTCCCAAGAGATGTAGTCTACTTTCCATCATTATATTTTTTACATCAGGCCTGGATTTTTTTAAAAGAGTGGTTTCAAATACAAAAACTTCCAAGGCTTGATCAAAAAATCTCCTTAATTATCAGCTGAAATCCATTGTTCCATGTTTTTCAGGAACTCCTTTCGCACAGTGTAACAGTGAACCATCATTCAGATTTTTACACTTCCTACCATTCTTATTTATTTCCATATCCTCACTGAACACTACATCTTATTTTCATCCAGGTCTGACCAGGAATTGTGATTTTTCCTTCATGTATGCCATTGGATTACCATCCCAAATTCTTCAGAAAGGCCTGACTGAAGTGAACTTAAAAACTAAAAATGGCCCCAAAGGTAGTAACTAAGGCAGTAACTAAGATGTCTAAGGATAAATACACATTACTCGTGCTTTGACTTCCAACTCATGGACTATCTGGTCTTCAAGTGCAGGAAAATTCTGTTTCTGGCTTTCCTATCCATGAAATGCCTGTTCACTCACACGGCTCTGATGCAGTTCAGAGCTGCTCAGACTTACACAGCTGAGGCCCACTGAACTCAGAGAAAACTAATGCCAAATCAGTCTCAAAGTAAATAAAACCATACAGAATACGACTTGAAATTATCTATAGTCTGCACCAAGATACCAAGGATCTTGACAGGCAGTCCTCTATAAATCTCTGTATTTTAGTGGCAAAAATTACTGACTTTGAAAAGCTAAATAGACTAAAATGGGAAGAAAAAAGAAAAGGTAATCTTTCAAGTCTGCTCCTGTAAAAGGATAAGACATATTCAGCACCAGAACAGCTCTGAAAATCCACATGAATGACATCATGGCCACAGTAAGAACTTCACCTCTTACCAGAAATTACTTTGTCCTTTCTGCTCCTCAGGGCCAATTACAGCTGTGTAATCTGGATTTAGCAAAGGCTACATCATGGTCATTATTAGAGAGAACACAATAAACCAGCTGATTTCCATAGCAGATTCCAGCAGTGATCCATGCTGGCTGGGCTGCTCTTAAACAGCTTGGAAAGAGGGAGGAGGATGAGATGACAGTGTCTGCAGATGCTCCTAAATTATTCAGGGATTTAAAGACAGGGGTTACAATAAAAAGCTGCAGAAGGGCCATAAAAGACTGAGCGACTGGGCAATAGAACAGCCAAGGAAAGTCAATGCAGATAAATCTAAATTGATGCATATGGAGAACAGCATCAATTTCCCACATGAACGACAGACAGACTGAGTTGACAAGTGCTACTCAGGATCNACAGCCAAGGAAAGTCAATGCAGATAAATCTAAATTGATGCATATGGAGAACAGCATCAATTTCCCACATGAACGACAGACTGTGAGTTGGCAGCTGCTACTCAGGATTGGATCCTGGGACTCAGTGTGGAGAGTTCTATGAAAATACCAGATCAGTGCACAGTGGAGGCCAACAAAATGCATCAAATGGCAGGAACTAACAGGAAAAGAATAGAGATCTAAACAGAGAACGCCATTATTCTTCAGTGTAACTTCACGTGGGATTCTTCTCTGGTATCACGCATTATGCTGGTGCTCCCATCTCAAAAAGGAGGTAATAGAGATGGAGAAGTATTTAGAGAGAATCAGAAGCTTCCAAAGGAGGAGATAAAAACAGACCATGATTATTAAGCCTGGAAAATAGAAATTGATGAGGGGTATGTAGACTTATAAAGTCCTGAGTGGTGTGGAGAAAGGGAGGAGATACCAAGTGTCCAAAATGCCTGCTGACACAGGAACCTCACGTGAAAGTCACAGGTGGCAGGTCCAAAGCAAACAAAATAATCCTCAAACTGAGAAAATCTCTGGGGCTACTCCCTTACATGTGTTCAACAAGCCAACAAAAACCCCATGAAATAACAATCCATGCAGAATTATTAAACATGAGACACCACTTTTTTCTCAGACTTTTCAAGACATAAATTGCCAGAGGCAAAAGAAAACAGTATTATTGTCCTGTTCTTAGAAGTCTTTCCCATCTGCTGCTGGCAATGAGACACTGGGGTAGACAAGCCAGTACAAGTCTGGTCTGGAATGATGATTTGTATGTTTTCATTCACTTCAGTTACATACTTGGAGAAAATATTTTCCCACAGAATGATAAGATTTGCCAGGTACATGAGATATACATGCTATATTTAAATAATATTAAAAATAATAGTAAAAATAATGGTTTCAGTCAGAACTCTGTAACCCTGAAAACACCATCTTCACTTTCCAACATCTAGAAATTACCAATACATGATATAATAGGAGGAGTCATTAATATCTAAATCAGGGTTCAGTGCTGCTAAAGAAATTCAGGTCAACAAATTTCATGTTATTTTCTCTCCTATCAGCTTTCTTTTTGAAAAGAGAGTATGTCTCCACCCTCAAAATTCAAAACTTATGGGGAACATTCACCTAATAGGAATAGAACTGATTGTAGGTGTGAGGAGGAGTTCAAATGGGCTGAGAGAGTAACTAATGAGGACAGGATGGATTTTCAACACACAAATAAATGTGGACTTTTAAAAATAGAAAATTGGTTATATTAAGGCTGGAAAGTCAGTGGTCTGGAAGTTGAATGATTCTGGACATTTTCAGGCACAGATTTCTCCTTCTAAAGTCATAATCTCCAGCAAGTCACCCAGGACAGGTTTTTGGGGTACAGGGAGTGAGTCTGGTGGAAGAATTGTTCAGCCCAGCAAAACTTAAAATTTCAGGACATCTTCAATTTAGGAACTAGAAATACAAAACCAGTAATCTGAGAGCCTCTTAAAGCCTGAATTTCTTGTGCTCTGCTGAATGCAGAAGGCCCTAAAAGAGAACGGATGGTTCTGATCTCTGGCTCCGAAGAGCCAGGATCCTCTCCACTTCCTACGGTGTCAGCTCTCACCCTGGGATCAGCTACGTGAAGAAGCTATAAAAAAGGGACTATAAAAATAACGGACATCTATTTTGCCTTGGATTCTAATGTGGACATCTCTGGTTTTTTGTTGAGAAGAGCCTTTTGAAAATGTAATGCAATTCCAGAGTGGACTGAACCAGCTCACCTAGAATCAAACCCAGTTCTGGCTGGAAAGGAGCCCTCCTTGTCACTTCATCAACTACTGGCTTAAAGCAGTGCTGACTTAAAAATCAGTTCAGGTTCCTCGAGCCATTGCAGATGCAAAGATAGAACAGAGCAAGAATCAAACAACCATATTAACTCTTCAACACAAGGCCTAAGTCACATTACCTACAGTCTTAGTGCACTTTTCATCTGATATCTCTCAAAAAATGACAGTAATTGCCATAATTTCATTCCTGACTCAAAGACAATTGACATTTTTTAATTATCTGCATTGGCAATATGCAAGTTTTACCTAAAACGCGCACCTGTGTAGTCTTCACTGAAGTAAACTGCAGAAGTTTAGCCAATAAGATTATACAAAATTTCTGTAAGATATGGAAGATGCTGGTTACTCAACTTAACCTTCTTATATTGCTTGCTTTCATATGATGGATAAAACTGATTTCCTTACTTGCTGTGATGACTTGAACCCTTTGGGGTTTTCCTTCTTCATTTCCTTAAAAGACAACACTACTTTTGAAACATTAATGCCCCAGGCTAGACTGTGGCAAGTGATAATTTCAGGAGCAAATGATAAAGGGAGGCAAAATCCCAAGGGATGTCACACTGGTCCCTTCAGTTTGCACTGCCAGCCACACATCCCTGCGGGAATGGGTAGAGCTTCCCCATGATCAGCAGGATCTAGGGTGCTCAAAGATAGATGACTGCTCTGACTACCTCTGCTTCTCACAAAAAGAAATTTTTGAGCTGTGCCTTTAACACAGAACAAAATTTCAGATCTGATTTTAAAGTTCTGTGGTAATGCAGGAGAGAACTGATGGGCAAAATCTGGGAGGGGTTAGGTCAGATGTGTGCCCAAGGAAGACCAAGTGAAAAAAGAACCTACAACTGATTATGTGTTCCTTAAGAATTGAAATGTAAATGTATACAGAAGAAGAGCACAATTTTATTCAAAACTTGTGCTCTTACACAAATTCCCTTCTAAGGTGGGGAAATAGTATTTGTAGAACCCTCTGGTTAGTCAGGAATAATATTTCATACAAATGTAAGAACATAACACAGTCCTCAGAGTTATCACAACAAACAGATTCTTTAGAAATAAGTAAATACAACATGAATACAGAAAACATTATGTGACCTCTCTTCAAAATCCAGTCACCTCTGGAGGTGATGCAGAAGAGAATGGCTAAGATGCTCTGGAGTTCAAGAACACTGAGAATATTGGGTTATTTAATAGACCATAGGAATGGTATCTATAAACACTTCAAGGTGATAAAAGCAAGTGTGAGTGGTGCTGGAAGGAGACTGTTTAAGTTGAAGGACAATGCTGATATAAGAGTAGCTGAGGGTAAAACGATCAGTAATAAATTTAATCAGGACTAAGAGAAATGGCCTTCCAGCAGCAATTCTGAAAGCTGCTGCTACAGGTTCTGAAATAGAGGCTATGTCACATAATGGCACAACAGAGCAGAGAAGCAGCTCTTCAGCCCAGGAGGTCCTTTTCAGTCCAGATACAGAATGAAATAAAGATAACAAATAACTCTCCTTATCCAAGGTAATTCTGACACATTTTCTTTTAAAATCTTCATCTGCCATCCTTGCCATTGTAATTGGGATACTGCTCCCTGATGTCTGGGACACTGCCTGACACAAAGAGCTTTGGGACTGACAGATGCCAGCAGAAATAACCGAGAAACACAACTGTCCTGTTCGTGTAATACTCAGGTATCTCCTGATAACACGCAGAGAGGAGGAGTGCCAGAGCTCACAAGCCCCGTTAGGAAAGCTGCTCACCTCGACCTGAGTTCAAGGAATGGCATATGAAAGCACTGGGTTTAAGATATTATAGGTACCAAAGAGAATCTCTGGAAGCTAACAAAGCACTGCCTGGAAAACACAAGCAGTAACCTGCTTCTTACTATTTTCTACCCATTTTCTTTTCAGTATTATAAACCTTCCTGATCAGAACTCTGGCTTTCCTCTAGCACTAAGCAACACATTTTTTATCAGTCGCACAGATTAAACCTCAATAAGCCAAATGCTGAGCTTAAGTGTTATGGATCACACACTCCATGAGTAGATAAACCCTCAAAAAGAAAGGTTTGGACATGGACCAATTTTTAAAGCCTCAGGTTCACTCTTACATTTCCAGTGACCTCGTGCTCTTGCCTGCCTTTTCAGGAATTAGCAGCCACAACAGTAGTGAATGTAGAACCTGAATTCTACACAGTCATGTATTTTAATTCTTGCCTCAGTTTGCTAATTCCAAAATAAAGTGCACCTCTAGCTAGTTTTGCCAAGTTGTAAGATCATAAACAAAAGATTTAAGGATTAATCAGTGAAATCTTTCTGGTGACCAGTGACAGGACCCAAGAGAACAGCTGCAGCTGTGCCAGGGAGGTTTAGGTTGGAGATCAGGGAAACGTTCTTCCCCCAGAGGTGCTGGGCACTGCCCAGGCTCCCCAGGGAATGGGCACGGCCCCAAGGCTGCCAGAGCTCCAGGAGGGTTTGGACAACGCTCCCAGGGATGCACAGGCTGGGATTGTTGGGGTGTCTGGGCAGGGACAGGAGTGGGACTTTGATGGTTCTTGGGGTCCCTGCCAGCTCAGGACATTCTATGAAATACTAAAACAGGAAGGAAAGCTTACAGTTTATTTCTTTTTCTCAGCATATGTGAAGATTTTAATGTTTTTAATTTCCAACGAAGAAAAAAAAGCTAGTTGATGACACATGGGATTAGGAAGTATGCTGGCACTGGAATGATATATTTTCCTCTGACATTCTCATTAATTGTCTTAATTGGGATTTTTAAAATGAAAATATCAATGCTGTTTGTTGAGTTGTTTTAAACCACAGATTTTTATGCTCTTTCCACACTGGAGTTCTCTCCACACGCTTCACTACATTTTCCACTGCTCAGAAAATGAGAGGTGAGGAGTTAGATTTTCTGCCAGCTCAGGTTCCTGGAGGGTAATTCAGATGCAGACCCTACACGATGCAAGGCAGTGCCTCCCAGTGTAAGATAGTGCCACCAGCTGGGAACTCTGGGCAGGCTGTGAGGCACAACATTTGGATGCTGGAGAAAAAAACGCCATGTTCTCCTTCGATAAGAAATCAGATTAATGCCCAAACGATGGCTTTCACAGCTAAAGAGCTTTAATCCTCTAGCTGTTCATTGCTACAAGCCTACCCGGAATGTGGGAGAAGGAAAGAGGAAGGGTTCCTGCGTGTCTCAGGTGTTTATTTTCCGAGGATGACTGCAGCAAGATGTCTCAGGTAATTGGTCACAGAAGCAGCACTGTCATTTCCAAGCTAACAAGCATTCACTGTGAGCACCAGCAGCTGGAACCGTGAGACACAGCACCGAGTACCAGAGCTCCAGATAAAAGCTTCTCTTCCCTTGCTGTTTAATGAGGGATTTGGATGCACACACTTCACTAGAAGCAAGGAAAACGGCATTTACACAATAAAGACTCCAGTATTCCAATGATGAAGGATTCCCTTATCCAAATTTAAAATAACCCAGGAGATTGTGGATGAGAGAATAATTGCTCTGTTTTAACAAAGAACAAATCCTTAGGAGTTGTTTTCATTCACTTCAGAATCAAACAAGAGCTTTGAAACACAGATTTTAAGGCAGTTTTTCTGCAGCATACTCAGGTTCTATAAGAGGAAAAGAGCAGTACACTAAACCACTTTGCTCCTAATGATTAGGACAGATGATGAACACATTTGAATAGGAAAAAAATTACTTCAGTTCTCAACTGTTTTCTTCCCTAACAGAAGAGCAATTCTTGCTGAAAGCAAATTTTAATGCTAATTCAATTGTATGTAAGCACCAGCTCCATCTCCATGCCACTATGGAACTGTGCTCTTAGGTGAGTGTTTCTGACTTAGAATCTTATCTTTCTTACCTCGATTTTCTTTGTACTTGTTTTTGGCTGCGCTATAGAAATACTTCCTCAGGATAACAATTCCTTTTCAGTTTATTTAGTGTCCATTACTGCTAGAACAGGTAGTTACAGCATACACATGCATGAAGAACTGCTGTAACTGCTACAAGCAGAATTAAACCCAACTCTTAAACTTAGAAAATAGTTATAAGTAAGAGTGACAAATTATTGAATTTTCCTCCTCTGGAATATCCAAATAGAAATGTTCAATTGGAGAAGCAGCATGTCATGGGGTATATATAATATGAAAAGTCTGAACACTTGTGGTTAAAAAAACCTGGGCTAATTATTTAACAGGAAAAAAACTCCTTATTTGCTGTGTGATACCCATGAGTTCTTTCCAAAGTTATATTTTCTAAACAGTTGTTCTGCTGCTAAGCTTGGCTCAACCCTTCCCTCTCACAGCAGCAGGAAACGTAAAGCAGGTGGTGCCAAAGCCATCCTTCATAACTAAACTGAACCAAGTTCTCCTTCCCTGAAAACCCATCGGGGTCAGCCATCTTCAGCTCTGTGCAAGTACTTTTCCTTTTCTTTTTTCTTGAGTTTTAAGATCTGTAAGTTGGTACCTCTGCCTCTTCCCAGAACCTATGATGGCAGCAAACCTGTTGGATGTTGGCTTGGTGCTTCCTTTCCCTTCCTCACCATCATGCCATAACCTACCAGCTTTCCCATTATTCATACCGGCCTTGAAAACTGGAATATTAACAAGCCCCCACAGCTGCAAATAAAACATGAAACAGGAAGAAAAGAGCACACACTTCCCTCCCTCTTTTTTAGAAATTTCGATTTGTGTAGGAGCACTTCTCTGGAAACACATATTAAACTAATTCCCTGTTTACAGGAGTCTTTATTAAATACATGCACTCGAGTAGAGAGGCACAATCTCATTTTCCACATTAGCTGAGTTGGTGTAAAACACAGGTTATTTATTTCCTCTCCATAAGGATACACACTCTGTCCTGCCTACCCTGCAGTACTTCACTGAAGTCACCTGCCCTCAAGTTGGACTCAGTGATCCTTTGGGTCCCTTCCAACTCAGGAGATGCTATGATTCTGTGAAAATACACGTTTGAAAATTTAAAATTCCTCTGTTCACAGCAGCATATGGATGTACATTCCTGGTGTGGAGCACTTCTGCCACAGGGTTTTGTGCCACGGAAGCTGAATCTCTGAGGATTACTCATTGCTGAATAACCCAATCAGTAGCTGTTTGCTCTTTCTAGGAAAATGGCAAGGAAATCCCACTGGAGAACCAGCAACAGTCCAGTGGTTCTGGTCTGTATCCTCATTATGGGGTGGCTGTGTTAGGAGTGACAGGTTGTTCTACCCTGAGCTTCAGCCGAAGTTATTTCCTGGGAATATCATTTCCAGTCCCATGCTTCATGCTTGCGTGGGGGCTGGATTTGAACTCCAGTTAGTGTAAGCTAACTTTGAGCTCATCTCACTGCACCCAAAGGGCTGCTGCTTTAACTACAGGTTTACTTGTTTGGGTGAATTCTGTGCCCAGGCCAAAGACAGAAGTTCCCTGCATTAGAGAAGATTTTTAGTCCTCTCTCAGTATCACAGATATGTTTGATACCAATCAATCAGGTTTTATACAAAAGAACCCAGACACAAAATACAGATGCTGTGAAATGAATCTGAATTGTTTTCTTAATAGCAATTACATGAGACCTTTAAATCTTTAGACTGCACCCCTTGTTCCAGAAGCTTTATGATACGATTAAGTTTAATAAAAACATATCTATCATAAGTACAATTTTGAAGACACCTCCACCCAAGTGGATATTTCTCCTTCATTCCCTGCTCCAGAAGTCCCACTATTATTGTTCCTTTAGACATGATACATTAAGATAATCAACATTTTAGTTTAATAAAACAAAATAATTTTTTAAAAGATTACTTACCTTTAAAAGGGCCAAAGCCACATGGAAGATGATGTTCATACCCTGAGAATAAGAAGAAAGAGACTTCAATTAGTCCCAGCATGCAAACCTCTTTTCATACTTATCGTTATGTGGCACCAAAACTCAATGCTGTAAGTCTCTAGGGAATGCTTCCCTTTTCCTGCTACACTTCGAGGTTCCTCACTGAAGCCCCAGGGCACAGTTTCCAAACTTCCAGGCTGGCTCTTAGGGCTTGGGGAAACTTCAGGGACTCAGGTGCCATGGATGTGCCTCTCATTGTTCCAGTGCCTGTCAGTGCTGGCTTTCCTGAACAGTGCAGGGTATTGTCACGAGCAGGGCATCAACAAAATGTAATAAATGTTCTAGGTGGAAGGATTTTTGTCAAGTAACCAAGCTTAGCTATGATTTATCGTGTACAATCTTTTATACTCATACTGTAAAAAAACCCCAAAATAGAACAAAGGCAACCCCACAAGTACACAAGACACCTTTTTTGACTGCATTTAGCCAAAAGTCAAAACTATTTCAAAGTTAAACAAGCTGCTATCTGTATCCAGCAGCTGCTTGCTGGTTTGCAAAAGCTGGAAATGCAAATGTAGAGAAATGCATTCAGTGAGAAATACAAGGACAAAAGGCATTAATTTCAGGATTTAAGAAAGTCTGCAGCCCACATATGTTGATAATTTAAGATTATAAATAGCTTTGTCTTCATCCAGCTATGAAAAATACTATATGCAGTTCTCATTTGCTGCACCACGTACTTCGTGTTCAGACTTTTCCTCAGTTATATTTTCCAAATCTTCTTGCCTTGTTTAATGGCACGATAAATCTTTCCTTACAATGGCTCCCAGAGCTGGTATCTGCAAACATCTCAACAGATTTGCACACAAGTAATACTGCAATTATATTATATTGTTGTGGGATAACAACAAGACTTTTGACAAGGCAATGTTCTCCAAGCAATTTCTGCTTCTGCAATTGAGTGTTTTTCCAATCCCCTTCCTGAAAGCCTGAGAACACGTTTCTATAAAAATTACCTTTTATAAAAACATGCTGAGACTTTACAGAAGCTTTCTTGGGAATAAATTGTATTTTTTACGTAGATAGTATGGTGCCTTGAAGGGATTGTACCATTAATGAGTCCTGGAAATGCTGCAACATCAGACATAATGAATACTGCAACACTGAATTACTTTGCAATTCACTGCATTATCATTGTGATAACAAACTGGTTTTTCCCACTAGAGGTCACAATTGCAGCAAGACTAAATCTTGCTCCATCACTAGGAAACCCTTCTTCCAAATGGGACAACAATAGTTTCAAGTTTTTTGGCTTTATGTACTTCTTTTTAATCGAGAAATTTAGAAAAATAGAAGTCCAATTGTGACTTGCAGTCATGACATTGATAATACCAGAGCTCCAGCAGCAGTAAAATAAGTTCATAGTACTTTCAGGTTTATTTCAAATATTAATCTGAAGTCAACAGTTAATTCCACACAATCATGCCATTCACAACTTTTACTTTCTAGCAGAGAGGACTGACACGAGCATACAATCTGTAAATGAGAGGAATATCTACAAGCCATCACAAACACCACGTTTTATTCTTAACAAACTGGTCAGATTTTGTCATGTTACAAGAGTACTACGTCTAATAGTTGGACTACTGAGGAATTAGTGTCCTGTGCATTTTCTGGCTCAACCATAAAGAAATGTACACCGGTTCTCATTTATTTTTGAAATTCTTTTTTTCTGATCTGCCTGAAACTAACACTGTTCCTGAATTCAAATGAATCAAACTCTCTCCTGGTACTCCTGTTACACCATCACTCTTCACATGGACAGCAGTTGCAGCAGAAATAGGTTCCTACCTGCCTTGAGAATCCCCATTTCTTTTTTAAGCCCTGCCAGGCAATGGGCAGCTCAAAGAACTGCTCCTGTTCTTTGAGGTAATTTGTTCAAGGCTCAAGCACCCTAAAATCAGAGCATGAAAGGACTTAAAACCTCCCTATCCAGCTATCCTGAGCAGCATTCCGCTGCTCTCAGCAACAGAAAATCACCTGCAGCCTCCCCTTTCCTCCGAGGCAGAGGTAAGTCCCAAATGCAGCATTTTGGAGCGGAGGCATCAATTGCTGCAGTTTCGTGCTGACCAGTGAGGACTCACAGGGCCACCACCCCCCAGCAGCTGGGTGGACTGGAGGTGGATGCTGCAGATTCCAAAGCACAGAAACATCTCACCCGTGTTTGAACAACGCACTCGATAGCCACTGATCTGCCTGCTGGAGTTGTTTGTCCTAATTCATGCAAGACTGTTCTTCCACAGCCAAGTTTAATGATTCTGATTATGAAAAAGAAGGCTCAGCTCATTTCCCCACAAGCTCTTATTTAAAACCCTACTTAATTTACCACACCGTGATTTATAAGCCTCAGCTTAAACTTCTCCAGCTCTTTTAGAAGAAAGACTGAAAATACCAAAGTGCACCAGACATATAAATCATTGGAAGCAATATCCCTCCAGCAATTTTATAATGCAAGCATGGAAGTACATACAAATCATCCATGAGGGGGAAAGAGAAGGGAGCCCGTATGAAACAAGCTTTTGATAATTACTTTTTAAAACCAAAGGTCCTATGTTTAAGTAGGCATTTTGAAATAAATGCTGTATGTCTTGGGGATGGGTTTTATCCCATATCCATTGATTTTGTTTTTGTTTTGTGTCTGGAATGGTCACTCTTTCAAACCAAGACACTATAATATCATGCAGATCTTATCTTGAGATTTAAAAGATTTGCATGTGTGAAAGTTGTTCATAATTACCTTAACACCTTCTTTAAATACAGAACAGTCAAAAGTAAAATTATACACTTATAAAAAAGAACTTGTACGAGCACAGGAATGGTGAGGGGCTTATCATCATGTCATATCACAGAATCAGCTGTTATTTAAGGACCCTCTTAAGCTTGTGCAGAGCCCTAGAGAACTTTAAGAGAGCTCGTGAAACTCGGGAGTTTTGGAGAAGGAAGAAGCCCAAGTCAGAGAAATGAATATGGTAAGGTAAGGTAAGGTTAAGGGTAAGGTTAAGGTTAAGGTTAAGGTAAGGTTAAGGTTAAGGTAAGGTTAAGGTTAAAGTTAAGGTTAAGGTAAGGTTAAGGTAAGGTTAAGGTTCGGTTAAGGTAAGGTTAAGGTTAAGGTAAGGGTCAGCAAAGGGAGAATGTTGGAGTTTGTGCCATATTACATCCTCCTTCCAGCTCCTGCTGACTGCCACACTGACCATCCTCTGCTTTACACACACTCTGCTTTACAGGAGCATTTACTCTGGAAGAGGGAGCACCATTTAGCAGAAGAGCCCTTCTGCCTGCTGGTACTGGGATGAACATTCACCATCCAGGAAATCCCTATTTAATTCAGGAAGATTGTGCTTCACAGAAACCTCTGCTTCTTTGAACTGTATGTCAAAAAAACCTGGCATTTCCAACCATGATTGGAGGTAATGTTCTCATGAGCAAACCAGTGAAACTCTCTCTCATGAGACTGTAAAAATGGAATCATACATGTGCACTGAAATAAAGCCTGGCTGAAAGTAAATGGAAATCTTATGATGTTAACTCTGGTCTAGTGAGAGGTTTTCCCAGTTCCTTAATGCCCTCCAAAGCCAAGTTTCCTTCTGCAGATAGAAGCCTCTTTGAGGAGTCCTCCCTTTGAGTCCCTCTGCACTCTGAAACAAGATGACTTTTGAAAAGGCCTGAAAAGAAGGCTGGGAACAAAGAACAAACTGAGCCTGGTAAAGATGTGATTCTGTGGGACCCAGTTTGCATTCAGTGGGATCTCTGTGACAGAAAGGCTGCCTGTGGCTTCCTGGTGAAGGGAGGAGGCAGATTTATTCATCTGACCCAGCAAATCTGCCCTGAGGCCGGAAAAAAGGAAATCGAGGGGCAGCAAACCAATGCTTGCTATGAGCAAAATTCAACAGCCAAGCACAGAGCTGAGTGAGGCCAAACAATTTAGTTGTGTATATCTGGACAACATTTGCACTGGGATTGACTTTGGAATTTCTCTCCTGTTTTACAGCTTCTGTTTAACGATAGAAGCCTCAAGAGAAGACTATCTTCAATATTAGCATCTCTCCCTCTCCAACCCAGACCCCCTGACAGACCTTCCTCTGCTTACACAGCAATACCCTTGGCACCATCTTCACCAACAAAAGGAAGTGAATCTCTTTTTTTAAAAAAAGGAAATTTAATTCATCAATGTCCTTATCTGTGGAGTTTTTTCCTAGATATGCGTGACATGTAAAAGGAAACAGTGAAGATACTGATAAAATATTGTCTACAGTTCAGCACCAGGTACAAAGACAAATACGAGAACTAAGCACCGCCTTAAGGGCTGAGAAGTCTCAAGTCCCACATGACATGAACCTCTTCCAGCTTTCTAATAACTGAATTTTCCTTTCTTTGAAGGGAGACTAGCTATTCAACTGAAGTTAACTTGACATTGTTTCATAATTCAAAAGTGTTTCATAATTATGTGTTCAGTTGCACAGTCTTTCAAAGGAGCTACAGAGGGTAATTGGGGTTACAGACTCTAAAGGAGAATTAAAATTCTATTTATGTTTTGGATGGGTTCCAGCAAAACAATTAGTTGGCAACTCTAATATGTTGAGAACACACAATAAACTTCAGGAATGTCACAAATGTCTTTGTTTTGTTGACAACATGAATATATTGTCTGAAGCTCAAACTTCCCTTTTGTAAGCAGGGCAGCCTTGGAACATGCTCTGCAGAGAAATCCATGTTAATTAACATTTTTTAGGCAGAGTTTGTGTAGCTTGTACATTTAATTCTAGTTCAATGACAAGATGACTAAAGGGAAAAAAAAGGTTAAAACTCTTGTTCAAATAAGGCACAACACGAATTAGCAGGCTTTGTGTAAACAACAGATACAGCTTTCTTACTAAAGGAAAAGATCAAACAAAAAACAAATCACAAAGAGATCTTCCTGCTACCTAAGAGTACAGTCGAGTTCTCAGACTGGGCTTCCCCAGTGACTCCGTACACATTGCGTGTGCAACAACTCACACCAGGAAATGCTCCAGCACAGGAAAGGAGAAAACACAGAAATCTCCTCCCGTTCCTACGAGTCCGTGAAAAATACACAAACCCAGTTAAAACCAGTTGACTGAATTATTAGAGAAGCAGGTACCAGGGAGATGGCAAAAACACCACCAGAGGATTCCGTATTGATTTGTGTCACTTTTCTGTATTTTACAGCATAAAAGAGCCCACAATAAATACCAGGCAGCCATGAACCGGTATTAGTGTGATTTCACATGAAATTTTGTTTGGTTGGTTGCCTTTAATAGAAATAAATGGGATTTAGGAGTGAATATTTACATGTTTTGGGTGGTTTTCATGTCATTTGCTGCTAAAATGTTGCTATGGCTGAATGAAGGTAGAGGCTGCTGTGAGATTAACATTTTTTTTCCCTCCACCTTCTGTGACTGTTTGCAAAGAATACAAATTACAGCCACAGAATTTTAAGTCTTTTCCACATATCAAACTGCTCCCTTGCACGAGGTATTTCTGCAGTGGTACATTCCTAATTCACCAGCAACTGGTTATGGGCTAGCAGCATTTGTTAACCAAGCCACACACTAACACTACTTTTCTGGTTTGCAGAGCTTTAAATTGCAAGGGTTTGAGACATTTCTGTCCCTTTTCCCAAAATTGATTAATACAAGGACAAACAAAGGGGCCAAAATCCACACCAGGCACCAAGGGCATTGTCACACACAAGGAGAGAAAAAGAGGCCTCATCTCTTCAGGTAACACAGGTCCTGCAGCTGCGGTATGGAAACAGGGAATGGTGTTAGATGTGCTCAGAGGAGAAGGAACCTTCCAGATCCCAGTTTCAGGAGAGGAGACCAGGTGAGGGGTTCAGAACTTTTCTTGACAGAGAGCTGTGCTTCATCCCACCTCTACCTGTGTTCACACACCACAAAGAAAAACACGTGCCCACACTAAATCAACATCTGCCTCCCTGCACTCCCTCTGATCTTCCTCCCAGTGTTTATTCCTCATCCCCTCCCTTTCCCTGCCACCACACAGCCCTGGCCCTCGTCCCTCTGAACGCTGATGCTGATCTTCCCTTTCCAACAATGGGTCAAATGCAAAGTTGGCATTTTGATTTTTGATTCGTATTTAGACAATTCGTAACAGCCTCAGATTCCAAGCACAAAGCAGCAGAAAGTGTTTCGGCACGGGCAGACTGCACTACCCTCCTCTTTAAAAACATGTCCCAAATTAGCTCAGCTTCCTGGATTTGCTCACAGAATATCACTCTCCCATTTAGGATATTTTCCTTCAGTTATGTCCAAAGTGTTTTTGAAGCCTGCCAAGACTGTTTAGGATATGCTGCTATTCCAATACAGCAGATGGCACTAGCGTTAAGTAAGCGTTATGGAAATTTACTGTATTCCTAGAAAAAACCAACCAAGTGAACATCAGCTAGCAGGTGGCTAAAATACTTCATGAGCAACGGGGAAAGTAATTCAGAGACATAGAGTGAACATGGCATTAGATGTGTCACCCCTCTAAGGCCCAAACGAGGTCATTCCAAGCGGCCACTCATCTTTGGTACCTTTTTCACTTAGATCTTAGAACTTTTTCTGAAACAGAAGCAGCCGTAAAATTTAGGACCACAAAATTTATCAACATCACCCAAAAGGTACCTTCTGTTTTCCTAAGTTATCTTGGACTGCAGATTGTTGTGAGACTCTTTTTCCTTTGCTCATGCTGGGCATTTATCATCAGCCTTGTTATTTTGGGGATAAACAAGCAGCAGCCATGACTGGAAGATACATAAATTATGGATGCTCACAGGAACAGCTGGACTACCTTGAGTCAAGGGTTATGCTAAACCCTGTGGCTCTCCTAGAACCTCTCAGATTCTGCTCTCTATTAAAACGCTCTTCTCCTCGGTCCAAGCCTGAATTCTTGTAAATTCTGTTAGAATGTTTTGTGTCCCTGGTCCCCAAGGCAGTACAAACCATGGTATTGCACACCTCCAGCACTTCTGCTGTTGACTGAATGGTCCATGCAAACACCTTATACTACTTATAACCTCCACCTTGAAAAGAACTTAAAATTGTTCATCATTATAATCAGAATGTTTTAAACACACACATGCAAAAGCCTTAAGAAGTTTCTCATGCAGCAAACACACAATCAAATCCTACACCTTTCTTTCTTTCTTTTAACTTTAATTTCTATTCTGGTGCTGACAAGCCCCCACAGTAGATTACAGCTGTAGTCATCAGATGAATTAGGCTAAAATTACTTTTCCTTTGGATTTAAATAACTCATCTAACTACATAAAAGCCAAACAGCCAGGTCTAGTAAACCTGAGGTTATCTCCATCGCAGACCTCCCACTTCTGCAACAAAAAGGATTATGATGGCTGACATGTCAACAGATGCTTGAAGGCAGCAAACCAGTGTTACCACTGGACATCCACATTCAGGTTCTAGTCATCCATCTGGAGTCTAAGAAAACCCATTCTCCTTCTTAAATTAATTAAAAGCTAATTATAGCAGTCCGGGAAAGAAATCCTTTCCAGTCTCTTTACATGAAACAGCAGTGGCTGATAAGGAATTCAGCAAGACTCAGCTCTCCAGAGGGCCTGATGCAAAGGGATTGGGCAGGAGGAAAGACAGTCTAAATGCCAAATTTTATTTGCCTGTATTCCTAAAAGGAAAACAAACACACGCCTCTCAGCCTTTTCCAACTAAGGTGTCTGACATTGACTTCACTTTGGTAAACAGTACTGAAATAACGCAGACAGCTCCAGCACAGATCTATGCCTACTTAGAATTTAAGCCCAGCTTTTAATATGCTGTTACTAGCAGAGAATTTATTTCTAGCAAGTTCATTCTTCTGTTTTTGTAAGATTTCTTAAAATAGTCGTCATTGGAAGGGTTAACAAATGTAGACAACATGGCAATAACAACTAATTCCAGAAAGTTCAAATTTTCTTTCCCTATAGATCTACAAAAGATAAACAACTGTGCACGATCTTTTATTTAATTCACATTTCATCTCAGCGCAGATTTACAGAGGAAGTGGGGTTGTTCTTGACTCAATTCCTGAGGAAGTTTAATAAATTGAAATGTTCATCTGTTCTTTCTCAACGCTGTTGAAGGCATCACAGAAGTATCTGACAGTGACAGATAAAAAATAGCAGGCTATTATGGTCTCTCCTCCTCATTCAGCACGAGCGCAGTGCCGGCCAGCCCTGAGCGCTACCATACGGCGTTTCCTGGCACATCCATCCCCAGCAAGACACACGCAAGACAGAAATCAAATCCTCAGCGTCAATACTTGTAATTCTGCTCTGATTTCCAGTGTTTCATTAGGAAGGAGTGCTCCCAATAACCGTATCTCCACAACGCGGTGCCACATCTTTACTATAAGTAAGTGTTCACGTACCAGCACCACGTTGTTCACATTTTAGAAGATTTTTAAAGACCCATCAGCCTTCATTACAACAGACAATCTCTCAAAATCGATTTGTTCACATTTTAGAAGATTTTTAAAGACCCATCAGCCTTCATTACAACAGACAATCTCTCAAAATCGATTTGTTCACATTTTAGAAGATTTTTAAAGACCCATCAGCCTTCATTACAACAGACAATCTCTCAAAATCGATTGTAACAAATATTTTACACAATATTCTGAAAGCAACAGTTGATAAGTAAAGGCCGAGGAGTGATGGGATCCCAGCTTTCAATTCCCCCTTCTTGCACTACGTGGTCCTGTGAAAGGAACTTTCCCTTCTTTGCTATTAGCTGTATTAGTAAATATTAAATTATTTCATATTCAAAACTGATAATCAGTGGCATCTCTTTGCATCCAGTCAGGATCATAGAATGGCAGCTTAGCAGTCAAACTGTAAACTTAGGAGTCAAATGACATAGTCAAATTATGTATTATGACACTGAAATAAACTATCTGTGCCAGCCCAGAAAGGGCAGCGCACAGGAGAGGTTTTTGCATATTCCCTAAAAGGAGAGAAGTACCATCCTTAAGTATTTTATATCCCCCAAAAGGGCACAAAAAAATAGCCAGATCAACTTAAAATGGAGGTTTACCCATAGTGTTTCAAAATTCTCGGCTAATAATGGAATGACAGCTTGAGGTCTCTGCACCTCCTTTAGTTTTGGCAGCACTGTATATACCACAAAAGGTTAAAGAATTTTGTTTTTTAAGCAGAAAAAAAATCATGACAATTTAAAAAATGCTTACAGATTACGTGCCAACTCATTTGGGTTGTTTTGCTCTTCTAAATGCCTACTGAAGGTCATTTATTTAGTGTTCTTGAAACAAATATTTTCATTTTAAATTGAATAGTTTAAAACACAAAATGAAGTGAAATGTCAACTGTTTGATATTCTGTAGCACAGCCAAGGTGCAGCTGTTGCACTGGGGACAGCTCTGAGTGACAAGAGCTTTACCTAGATGAATTGCTATTTCTGAGCATGACTTTAAATAAGTAATTTAAAATAGAACAAAAAGAGACAGCAAAACAGAGCAGGCTTGCAAAGCGTTCAATAACATCATGTCATATTGACAGATAAGACTGACAAGTCCAAATACAACCCTGCGTTTCATCAACAAAAATGTTCTTCAGTGCAAACAGAAATAGCAAAGGGGAAAAGACGAAGGAAACGGCTGCGACAGGCAGCGGAAAGGAACGTTGTAGAAAGATCTCCAGGCTCCAAGCCACACGGTTTGCTGTGATCACATCAAAGCTTTCACCTGGACCAACAGGTTTGTGTTCTTATCACAAGCAGCTGAGCCTTACAGTATGTACCACGGCGCTGTGGTGGTGCTCCTGCCTGGAAGCCCAAAATTCTCTTCAAGCTTCTGTCACAGGGAAGACGAAGAATTCCAAAATATTCCATTTCTACATGAGGATGGGTGACAGATTCTGCCCCAGAACTACTCAGGCAATATTCTAAGACCACTGGAAATTTAAGTAATTTGGAGAGTTTATTCACATGTTCAACAGGCTGGTGGTAACTTAAAAAAATTTACAAAAACAAAAGGTGCTAAGAAGGCTAAGAATGAAAGAACTCAGTCACACAGAAGCCATGGCAAATCCCAAATCTATCAGAATTTACATAAAACTGCTCTGAAGCAATATTTCATGTGAGAATGATGAGAAGGCCTTGACTTGTCAAGGTAGTGACACTCACTTTGATGGGGTTTTAAAAATTTCCCCATAAAACTTAATTCCCATCATAACTTTAGCTGCTTTTTCATAGTTATGCTTCTGCCCAGGAGTTCCATCCCCAGCTTGTGCCATTGTTCCACTGTGCATGCAAGGGAAGGAAATGTGCCTCCCCGGTTAGCTGTGAAATTACAGGACTTCCAAGAGGTATTTTTCCTCTCTGGATTGAAAGCTGAGTATCAGTAAGGACTGATTTCACTCTTCCAAATCAAAAAAGAAAAACCCAAGCCAAGACAAAAACTCTTGCTTGACATGGAATCACTGAATGCTTGGGGGCGGAAGGGACCTCCAGAGATCAGCTGTTCCAAGACACAAATTGTTCACCCATAATCCAAATATTTTCATGGGGACCAGAGAGGCTCCCTTAAAATTATTAGTTGGCAGGATGCATCCAGCAATGGTTTTAAATTGTTTTCTTCCCCTCATTTTTTCTTTCCTAAAAGAACTGCACAGAATGTGAGCATTTTGTAATGACAGACAGGACAGGCATGTGGAGAAAGCACAAGTCAGGAACTTGAAGGGTATTCAAAATTCATCTGTATCTATGAAAAATTAAGGAGAAGGCTGAAAACTTGTTTTTAAAAAACTAAGACAATTCACTTCAAAGGCTCCTTGCTTTTCTGTGGATTTTTTCTGCAGAATATGTTTCAGTGTTAGCAGCTGCCACTGTTTTTTCTCCTTCCAGTTGCCAGAATTATCAGCACGCTGGTTGTTCAGAGATAAAGTAAGGAACAATTTAATGCAGGAAAAATTATGTTTTGGTTTCCCCCATAACTCCTTCCAGAGGCTGACTGGACACACAGCTTCAGTTCTCTGTCAAGGAACAGCTTTTTCCTGGTTCTGCCTGTGGCCACAGGCCTTCAGAACTGACTTGCTGTCTACAATGACGGCCAACGAGATTTTTATTTTAACATGACTTTCATCTGTGCCCCTCCCACAGATTCTCAGAACTGCCTGTTACTTGGGAGTGGTCGACTCCTGCATCTTAGGAGCGCTTTCCTGACCGCCTGCACTGGTGCCTCAGGGCGTTGTCTCCACGCTGCCCCACTGTTTCTCAAGATGTCTGCAGGTATCTTCTCACTTGAAATAAATTTTCTTCCTCTTTCTGGTTTATTTTTAGCTGTAGTAAAAGAGGCTCCTTTAGCTGTGTGTGATTACCCTCCACAAACACTAACAAGTTTCCCTTTCCCCAGCATGTTCTAATGTTGCAGTCTCTCACTTTTTCCTTGGATTTCACCTTGGATTTCACCTTCTTTCCCACCGTAATTGCTTCAGACACGTTGAGATAAACACTGCCAATATTACCTACCTTGGTTTGATAACTGAGCACCAATATGCAGAATAAGAAATAGCCTCAAGGACTGAATCCTACAAAGGCACGTGCAGCAAGCCTGAAGATACTCAGAGGAAATATCTCACAATAAAAATTGACAAAATGAACTTGTGAAGCCTTCACCACTTAAAATTATCAAATATTTTATCTATTTATTTATTTTCATGTTTGTGACCCTTTGAAATTGGAGAGAAAATCAGTGACAAGTTTAAAAGCAGGTATAATGCCATGGATGCTCTGACTTCCTATTTACCCAAGGAAGGACTGGTATTTTACCAAAATAAATATTCTAGATTATCAACCTATTCTGACTGGCTTTCAAAAGGAAGTGGAGATATATCAACAGTACAGACAACACCGTTTTGTATCTGGAGTGGTGTGCTCCTAGTTGGAATAGCAGGGAAAAAACCAAAAGGTAGGAGCTTCATTCAGTTGTGTGTTTGGCCCTTCTCAATCTTTGTTTACCACCAAAGCAACATGCACCACCATTTCTGTCTGTGGGCACTCTGAATCAGGCCATTTGGAGAGCTTTCCTTACTAGGTGTCTTCAAGAAATTACAATTCCTAACTTTGAATAATCACTTAAATTAAATGAAAAACAGGTGTGTGCATCAGATATTCTTAATTACACCCCTCAGGAAAAAATGAGGCAATCCACAGTTCTAATTTGAACACCAAACCAGTGTTTCACTGAATATCATCTGCTCAACATAACCACAGTTTCTACATAACTTAGTTACACACACTTTATAATTAAGCAGTAAAAGACTTCAACAAAAATGAAATAAAACAAGAAGAAACATTGATGGAGTGGAGGAAGGGCTTTCTGATTCAGTGGTTTTTTTACCTCACAAAGTAGTAAGTCAATGATATGGAAGACCATGCAGAGTGGAAACTTGGCAGTAAAAAGAGTGAGGAACCACTGGGATGCATACATATGAGCTTCCAAATTGAGGTCTGAGAAATGGCTGTGCAAGTCTGGTAACTGCTCCTAGAATAAGGGGAAAAAAAAAAAGTTTCAGTATTAATCATTAATTTGAGTTCTTCATCCATACTTCCAGTAAGGACCAGGGCTGCTAAATACCAAAAAGCACAAGAAAGTGAAAGCCTGGCTTCTTTTGAGCAATGAAAATGTTTCTTGATAAATTTCAGTGCCCATGGTTACAGTTTTTAGTAAGATATCCACAGTGGATTCTATCACAGTATCAAAGAACCTACTGAGATTATACTGAGAAATTACAAACTCTTCAACAGTCGAAAGGCAAAGCAGTTGTAAATTCTATGTCATGGTGTATATTTTTAAGTTTTTCCTTTGCTGTGTCTTGCTCTAAACGCTTCTGTCACAAAAAACAATGGCTGCTGGAACCAGATCACCTTGCAGAGCTTGAAAGCAACAGAGTGCACAAGTCCATCAGACCATCTCTCTAACTAGGAGCACGTATAAGCAACACAAAATAAGCACCAAGAATCCTACTGAACAGTGATTTTATGGTCATTTAATAAAGTATCTTTGGTAAGAGTCTATTTGTTAATAAAATCTGTTCTGTTTGTTAACAAAAATCTTTGTGAACATATGTCAATACTGAGAAGACCATATGCTGAAGCATCGCATTAATTAGTACTCAACTCTACTCCATCAAGTATGAAATATGCGCAATTTGACATCTGAAAAAATACCATTAAATTGGCAATAGTCTGTTTTGTTTGGTTTCAGTATATCCCATGGAGGTACCTATGGTCACCTGTTAGAACTGACTTCAGCAGCCAGCTTTTCACCGTGCCAACAGAAGGGCAGGGCTTCATGACCTGTCAGTAATTCCTTATTAGTCAGAACAACAGCGTGCAACATTTGCAGCCGTCCAGTTATGCCAAACTGCTGGATGAAATAATTCCACCTGAAAAAAGAGCAGGGTCTCGGAGGAGACACTAAAACCTGCCCGATGATCCACACTCGATTGGTATTTCAAAAGCATCAGGATGTCCTGATTTGCCTGACCTCTTCACATCAACATAATTCACGGAAAGTTGGTCACTGATGGAGGCAGTCCAAAGGATACGCTGGCCTCAGCAGCACAGGGACATTCTCTCTAAGCAACATCAGAAACAGAGCAAGCAAACAGAGAGAGGGGAAAAGGCAAATACCAGCTCTGCTTGGATACAAAGATTAGCAGCAAGAGTGGTGTATCGAAGACATGAGAAACTAGAAACAAATCTGACTCATGATGTTCGAATTCAACTGTTGAATTTCCCTGTTTTGCTTTTACCTCACCTCTAAAAGGAGAGGGGATTTTATTGTCCAGTAGCTTTTGGAAGTAAAGCATTAATCTCTCCATGCCAGTATTTCCATTTATAAAATAAATTGAAGGAGAATTTTTACTCTGGCCTCACCTGCATTAACTTCTCCAGCTGGAAAAATTTGCAATGAAGATCTTCAAAGTTATTTCTGTAGAGGTCCCTCAAGCCATAGTCATACATTATTTTCACAAATACACAGAATGCCTGCTCCTCTGGCATCTGTTTGGAAAAATACAGAAAAATAAGGTTAATAAAGGAGGTAAAGCTGGACATACCCTACAGAGATACACACACTTGAACATCTTATGCACAATGAATTCAGAACCAGGGATGTATCAAAATTCTCAGCCAAGTACTGTGAATGCCAAATTAACCAACTAAAATCTCAGTGGGACTATTCTCCTTGATGAGCACCTGGATTTGGCTCTGTAAGGCCTGATTTGAAGAAAATGTGGGATCATACCACAGGTTCATGTACGTCTACATCCCTGCAGCAGCACAACTCTCAGCAGCATTCTCTCTGTCAAACAGGTACGAGAACAAGCAGTACACAACTCTCAGACACATAAAAACAATTTAAAAATTAAAATAAAAAGAATGAAAATAAAATAAATAGGCAACAACTCATGACAGGGATGTCTACTGAGAGATACTTGGTTAAATGGGAAAAATTCAGGAGAACTAAGGTACAACCAACCCCTAGTGAGAACAATGCTCATCCACTTTCATCCAAACCCCAGGACATCAAACTCTGAGGTCAGGTTTCCCACAGTCCCATCTGTTAACACGCTGACTTTTTCAGAAGCCCTACACCCATAATCTCTAGTTCATTCTGCCCAAAATTCCTCATCCAGCAGTGGTTTGGGAGGTGGTGCTGTCCGAGCCCCTCCNAGCAGTGGTTTGGGAGGTGGTGCTAACACAAGCTGTCCGAGCCCCTTTACACTCGTATTTGTTGGCTTGAGCCCACTGGATGCTGAGTTGGTGGGAAGCTTTGTGCCACGAGACCTCCACATCATCGTCCCGACTTCCCCTGTGCCTTCAGGTAACACAACAATGAGAGGCACAAACAGAACCCAAATCCACCTTCCAATCACGTTAAAAACGTGCTTTCCTTTGGAAGCACCAGATCGTAACGTGTGAAAACAATTACTGAGAATCAAGAGCAACTCTTGACCTTTAAGTGTATTCACTCATTTGGCCTACTGCCAGCTTCTTATCAAATATCAGCTACAGATAAAAGGCCAGTATTTTCTTCAAAGAGAATTTTAGGCTCTTGATATTTCCCTTCAGGGTTTCATGCTATGCTCAGCCCATGATTAGGGCCTGTCTCCAGGGCCAAGGGCAGACAGTTTCATTTTCATTTTCAGCCATCATAAAGGAAAGTAACTGGTTAGCACAAGGTATTGCCAGATTGGCTGATGGCTGTCAGTCTGGGCTTCATTTACCCAAGAGAAATTCTTAGGAATTTCAAAGCTCTTAATCACAATTTTATCTGGATGGAATGATCCCCACCGACAGCATATAAAAGCTGCAGACAAACTAAAGGGAAGAAATAATTTTATCCTGACCAAAAGGCTTGAATCTGCTTTTTAAGACAATGAATGCAAATTTCAGGGGTTTTGGTAAAAAACAATTATTTCTAATGAAACGACAGGTGCCCATGCACAGGCAGATCTACCCTACATGCTCAGTCTGACACTCGTGCATTGACAACTGCCCCTTCCCCAAGACAGGGAGATGGAGCAGAGGTCAGGACCAGGCCAGAGAGCTCCCCAAGCCCTTGCTCTCACTGAACAGAGGTTCTCCAATATTACCAAGCCCAAGAATTCAACATCATAAATCGAATTTTCATTTTTTTTTATTTAAGCCGAATGCAAATTTTGGGCATTACCATTCTGATTTTTAGAATTTTGGTATTCGCCCTTTGCTATCTTTTCTTTGAAATCACAAAAGCCAGAAATTTGTAATCTTTTAAGTGAAATTTTAGGTGTTTTTTCTTTTTTTTCCCACAGACAATGACTCTGAAAAAAATAGACAAGAAAAAAATGTCAAATACTGTGAGCCTCACAGTACAATTACTGGAGTTGGCAACACTGTTTTTAGTGTTGCCCTGTGATTAGAAGTTACCTGCATACCCTCGATGGGAATTTCATCAAAGAAGCAAAAAAAATAAAAGAGAAGATGGAGATTCAGGCTACCCAACCATCCCTGAAACACACCTACATTGAAGAGAAAGGATAACCTGTCCCAGAAAAAAAAGGGAAAGGAAGGGGTCTAGAAATCCATGCAAAGATAGAACAGTTAGAGCGGGTCTTACAAGCATTCACTGCATACAGATTGTTTGGAGAATTTGAGAAAAACAGGAGTTTGAGGACATCCTAGGAAGCTCCCAAATTACATGAGCTCACTGAGACTGCTTCGCTTCCACCTGCTCTCAGCATTTCACTTTAATATCCTATTATGAAACCAAATGTTATAAAGGGCATATTAAAATGAGTGTAATTTCCATTTAGCGTTCCCTGTGTGCAGGGCAACTTCCTCCAGCTCCAGAAACACTAGAAACAGAGCTGGCTCTCTGTAATAATGACAGCACAGAACTGAGGTAGAGGAGCTGAAGCATTAGTCAAATGTTAAGAATGTGACACCCACACATTTCTAAACAATTCTGGTATTGAAAATGGCTCATTTTTCCAGTGGAACCTCAAAATCCTGCTTTGGGTAAAAAATTAATTGCAAAGGAACTGTTGGATAAGCTGTTTTACAGTATATGCTAGACTGCAATAATGGGACTAATCCAGGTTTATTCTTGAAAGATCTAAAGCTTCTCTGCAACACTGTTGCTGTGTATCATGTTTCTCAAGACTTCAAGCAGCCACAGCTCTCACTAGGAATTACAACTTAAACTAATCTGAATTTGAGTTCCAAATGCCTTAGAAAGTGCGTGTGTAACATATATACCACTGACAGCTGTCTCAAACCCGCACTTCAAAAGGTATTTCAATCCCGACTTCACTAATTTACTAGTTTACTAATTAAAATCTGCAAGGAAAAGCAGACAACAGCATGAGCAAGAATTATGGTTGAGCTTTGGGGTGGCGTATTCAGATAGACTTTATCTCAATAAATATGCTACTTGAATCTGCTGCTTTTCCACTGAGACATCAGATGTAAAGCATCTTGCACCTATAAAAATTGTGTATTTATTTCTCTATCTCTGGACCTCTACCCATGTGTTTATAAAGGAAGCAACAGATCAAAATTTGTGCATTTTTTGATGACAAGCTAAAATATCAAGGTTAAAAATCAGCTTTCCCTCAGAAGATATTATAAAATGTCCCTATGAGAAAAAAACTCCCCAAAAATTAGTGAGACTACTTGCTTTGATGAGCTGCTCTGAGAATGTCTCCCAGAGTTAAATTCCCCATAAACACAAAGGGAGCTCACTTAGGTGACAACTAAATTAAAAGAAAATATTAATATGTAACAAATAGGTTTCAGGATTTGACACAGAAGTACTTGAGAATTTAACAGATTTCTCCCATATAAAGAAAATCTACATTCATGAAAATAGAAGCAATTAATCTCTGTGGCCAAAAATCAACAAGAGGAAAATTAATACAGGCAAATAAATAACAGTAAATATCTGTCAAACAGCATGGCTGCAGTACTACTGATTTTACAGCTGCGTTGGTTTCAAATATCACAGCTTTCATTTTGCAATTAACTCACGTGAAGTAGAAGCACAGCTGCAAGGAAGGACTGTCCCTGGCAATAGCCAATGTCTTCATCATAGACAGAATAGGCCTGGAAAAAAGAAAAGTCAAACTGTATTTAAAATGCACACAGGCATCACCAAACTGTGTTCTCATCAATGAGCCATTCAGGATGCTTCTTTGCAGCATCTGAAGGGGCCCACGAGAAGTCCGAGAGATGCGTTCCAGCAGGAGCTGCAGTGACGGTGACGGGACAAGTGGCCTCCCAGTGCCCGAGGGCAGGGTTCGAGGGGATACTGGGAAGGAACTGCTCCCTGGGAGGGAGGGGAGGTCCTGGCACAGGGTGCCCAGAGAAGCTGTGGCTGCCCCTGGGTCCCTGGAAGTGTCCAAGGCCAGGCTGGATGGGGCTTGGAGCAGCCCGGGGTAGTGAAAACTGTTCCTGCCATGGCAGGGCAGTGGAATGGGATGAACTTTAAGGTCTCTTCCAACCCAAGCCATTCCCCGATTCTCCTTGTAACATGTGGATGCTGAAATGCTGTTAGCAGGGAAATTTTCTCTTCTTGCATTCATTCTGTGAGAACTTTTCCTTTGCTGTGTAAGCTATGTAAACAATAGATAGGGTTTTTGTAAATAGCATTCATATCTGGTATCTTCTGACCTTGTGTACATTATATTAGGAAAAAACATTTCTAAGTGGGTGTCTGAGATTTTGACCAATCAGCTTAGGAGAAGTGTGAACACCGTTCAATTGCTTTATAGAACTAGAATATATAAATGGAATGGTAAATTTAATAAATAATTCATTCCTCGCTCTGACTCCTGCCTCGCCGCATCTCTGAACCCCTGCTTGGAAGCCCACAGTAACACTACTCAGGCTGAAACAATAAAGGGGGTAAAACTGTAACCACTCTTGTGCTTTCAGGCCTTTTCTAAAAACACCCTCAGGTCACTTTCAACCCTCCACAGATGCTGTAGTTGTAAATTATTATTTTTATTTTTCAATCAGCATGAAAAGAGTGGGATGCAATTTCCCTTCACCTAAATCAAGGATAATTCTGCTCAGGTGAGTAATGATAGAACTTTACCAATACAACAAACGTAACATGAAAACCTGGGTAATTTGTGCTGTGGGGAAAGTGAATGTTTGTTTTTGGAAAAACAAGTTCTGACGTTATGAAAGTACAGGATCTAAGGTTAGAAAACTGCTGAGAACTACTCTAACCTGAAGATTTCATCAGAAACAGTTTTTCCATGCCCTTGTTATGCTGAAAAATGAACGAGACTCATTTTCCTATGGTATGACAGACATGCTTTTTCTTACTCTTAAAAAATCCCCAAACTAAAATAACTAACCTTTGATTCCCCTTTAGTTTTCCAAGACGAGAAGACAGATACTGTTTTTAAAGAGATGTCAGAAGATGTTAAGAATTTGAGGAAACTTGAGAAAGTCTAAGAAGCAGCAGCAGGACTGACATCAGAGGGAGAAACATCCTGAGAGAATAAGTGAGGCACTAAGGTTACAGCCAGGGAAAACGAAAGCACAGGCCAGAGCCAGGGGGAGGAAGGAGCCACAAGGATCAGAAGATCCACTTTGCCCAGAATACCATATCTACCTTCTTTTTTAAGTCCTTTCACTGGGTCTGACTGAGATAAATTTATTTTCCCCCAGCAGCCCCACAGTGCTGTGCTTTGCATTGGTGGCTGGCAGGGTGTTGATAACAGATCCGTGTTTTGGCTACTGCCGAGCAGCGCTGTCCCTCTGCCATTCCTTCCCCCACCAAAGGGGCTGGGAGAGGGCAAGATCCTGCGAGGGGACACAACCGGGCCAGCTGACCCAAATCTGCCAAAGGGACGTTGCCCCCCGTGACATCGGCTCAGACAGGAGCTAAGGGACAGAGGAGCAGCAGCGGGCGTTTGTTGTTCTACGATGTTTGCCTTCTGCAGCAACCACTGCGTGTGCCGAGCCCTGCTGCCCGGGAAGCGCCTGAACATCGCTCGCTGATGGGAAGTAGAGATGGACTTCTCCCTTTGCTTATACACACGCAAACTTCTGCTTTTTTTGCTTTAGGAAGCTGCCTCGTCTCAAGCTACTTCATTTTTCTCCATCTAATTCTGTCTCCTTTGTCCCCCAGGAAGGGGAGTGATCGAGCAGCTTGGTGAGCACCTAGCGCCCAGCCAAGGTCAACCCGCTACAGTCTTGAATGAAAGCAAGATTGCCAACGGCCTGAAAGGAAGCTCCAAGTGATCAATAAATAAACGTGGGAATAAACACGGTCAGGGTCTCAGGGGGACAAACCCACCCGGGGCTGTTCCATGGTATTCCCAAGGTGGATATGCTGCCTCTCCAAAAGGTAATAACTCAAAAAAATGTGACTCTTTTCCACCCAACAGTATTAACAAAACTGCAGAAATGTTGGAATTAAGAACAAACCATAGTTCAAGTCTTTAAATCTCTTTCCTTTTTCATTCTGATGTGGAGAATGTAGTACTTGTGAGGAATTCTGAAATGACTCCAGAAGACAGGATTTCTTTAAGTATTCCTTTAAAGGTCACTGTTTCAGAACAATTCAGCCATACCTTTCCTTCGTGAAAAGCTGACCTGGGACTTGCAGCTCTTTGCCCTTTGTCTGTACTGCTCATCACTCTTTTGAAAGCTGTTAGATGGGATTAGTTAGGAGCTGAGTGAAAATAATCCCAGCCCATTGCTCAGTTTCAGTGGACAAGAAAATTCAAGAAGACGCAGAAATAATTTAAAAATATTTAATGACCCATTACAGTCTGCTTACCAGTTTAAAATAGCTCTAGTCACAAAAGTCAAATTTAAAAACTAACCTGCGAAGTGTACAATGGCAGATGCAAAATTCAACTGGAGGAAAAAAAAAGCATGCTCTCTCTAAAGAAGTTAATTAGCTACTAAGTACTAAATTAACAGAAATTACTTTAAACGCTTAAATTAATATTTTATATGACTAACTAGAATCATCCACTGGTTAATCACCATCATGAGTCTTTATCTATTTGTTCCCCAGATCTATCAGTTTATAGATGCCTGGTATCTTGTCTCTGTAGCTTTCCTAAATGATGTGTTAGTCCCATTTTTGATAGGCCAGCTCTGCTTAGAAACAGATGTGCAGAATTACAAATGAGAAATTTGATTTAAGATTTCTAAATACTATATAAAAACACTTCTAATTAACTTTAAAAAATCTAGGCTGAAAAATTAACATCAAATTATCAATGCCTGGGGGTTCTCTGTTGTGAGAAGCATTATAGCGAATAATTTGCTGAAAATATCAATAAATTAATCCAAACGAGTTATTTTAAAATAAGTACTGAGAAACCAACATGCTGGAGAAAACAAACTGCTTCCAAAACTGACATAGACTGAAAAGTACAGAAAGTTGTAAGAAATAAAAACACATTTCTTTTGAGATTCTGAAAGAAGCTGAAGTTACAGCAAAAGAGGGAAAACAAGGAGGGTCCAAAAAAAAAAATTCCTCACTCTGCAGTTAAATACAAAAAATATGAAAGAAGAACAGCAAAGTTTCTCATAATCAACTTCCTAAACACATTTGAGCTCGTAATAAATCCATTTCAAACACATTCAGAGCAGGAAGGCAAAGTCTCTGCTTGGAAAATATATGGTCGATGTAAGAAAGTTGTATTTAAGCTCCAGCAGAAAATCCCCATGAACTTTCCTTGTGTTTGTTTTATTACTGAAGAATCATAGGGTTTGGCATCCTGCTGGAAACATTTCTAACAGGGGATGTGCTGAAGGATCTGTGTTCAATTGAATATCAGAAGAGATCATAAATTAAAGGGAATAAAATTACTGAAAATTTATTAAGAACAGATGGTATTCACCCAAAAACCTTGAGGGGGAAAGTAAACTGGTAAAGCACTAATTGCCTGATTAAAACAGAAGAGATGAAAAAATGGAAACTTTTCTGAAAAGGTTGAGCCATAGAACTACAAATCAGCAAGTACTGGATAACTTGGTTTAAATAAAAATGTGAAATTAATTGGTGGGCACTGCCCATATAGGAGAAAAATGTCCAAGGGCCTCAGTAAAAGGATGTCATTATTAAAAAGCCTTTGAAGCAACCAAAAACCATGAAAAAAAAATTAACTTCTTGATCCATTCGCTTTTTGAAATTCATTTCCACCAGGTCCTTCCCCAAAATCTGATCTTGACAAGCAGCTGTCATCAGATACTTGGACACAAACTTCAGTTCTGCATCAGAATTAGATCAAACAAAGAAAGATTCTGTTCTTAAGTCAAAACATCATAATCCTGACAACTAAAAGTTTTGTTTTTAATGAGGTCTCCAAAATATACATGATTTCACTGCATCTACCCAATGCTAAGAGACTTTGGAAGCTTAATGCACATCTCATTTCCAATTATCCTGTTTTATTTTTAGGCAACCTATGGGATTTGATAGTGCTGAAATATGATGTAATTAACCAGAATAACCTCAAAAATAAGGATGCTGCCTACAGATACCACCACAATATCATATCATTAACTAACGATGCAAGATTACCTGTTTAAGATTTATGCTTCTGAGGAACTGAGAAGCATTAACTTTCTCTTTCCACATGAAATATCAAAACAAGGCAAAATCCCAAATCCCCTATTTCCACTGCAGTCATTGTAACTTTACAATTTCAAGAGGATGGGATTTTTCCCATGGCAACCTGTGACGATGCCACAGTCTTTTAATTTACTGTTCTCCTAAGCTCTTGAGGAACTCCCAATTACAATTCCCCAGTTAACTGAGATTTTAAATATTCTCTGTCTCATAAATGGGATTTACTGAAGGTTCTGACTTGAAGCCTATTTTCGTTCATTTTAACTAAATGAAGATCTCACCGAATTAAGACATCTTTTTAATAGTTATCTGTATTGTGAAGAGAAGAACTACTACGGAGTTATTAGTACAGCATCATTAGAAAGTGAATTCTTTGGAAGCAGGGTCTTCTCAAAGTCCATGACAGAGGACTACATGAATTCTGGGAAAGTGAACCAAGAATCTAGGGCTGGGCAGAAACTCTTCTCTAAAATAATTCAGAGAGGAAAATCTCCCAAGATCAGAATCTTCTGTAGACAGAAAAATTCCAAGTACGTAGCATTGAAAAGACGAAGGGAAAGGTGGCTGAATTTAAAACCTCAGATTTGGGATTTCTGGAACTACTGTCTTTGAGTCCCAGCAGATTTAAATAAGGAAGAGTAGAGGGGATGCCTCTCTATGATCTCTATGAAATAACCAAGGGAAGCTACTCAGTGTTCAGTACAGACACAGCTCTGTGCTGAAGTCTGCTTTAGCACACTTAAAAGACTTACGTGGTGTCTGAAACTCAGACTGTCTCAGGAAAACATCCATACTTTAACACAGACTTTTCACCCAACAGGGTATTTTATCACATGCTCAGTCACTAAATAATGTTAGTAATAGAACAATTTAAAACTCCAGACCTGAATTTATTGTAGACTAACAGTCTGAAAGTAATAATATTCCTATGGGTGCAGCATTGAGTATGTATCACATTATACAGGGAATTTCTGCATTACCTGAAAACCGTGTTTTTAGGCATTAGTTACTCATTTCTGGAGTATCAGGAAGAGGCACGTGCCTGTTACACAACATGCCTCTGCCAGAGCTGGGGGAGCTGAGAGGATGAAGAAATCTTCACCTTCATCCAGGCAGGCCCCAAACAGACTGTTCCCAGCACTGAGGATTCCAGAGCTGACCTTTCCTCTAGCCCAGGCTCAGCAGAAATCCCGTGTGCAAGAACGCTGCTGCCGAGCACAGAAGCACAGAGAAGGATCCTTATTAATATGTAAATGGAAGAAGACAAGATAACATTAAAAACACTTTGAATGGAACAAGACAACAATATTTCCTAGCACTGCTCTTCAACACAGGAGCAAAGAAAATAAACAACTAAACATAGATGAAAAATAATTCTTAACTGATTGTGTTTATCCTATAATTGGCAAATAGATTTCTGCAGGAACAAAAGCGATCTGCTCTCTGACAAATAATTACTCCTGGACAAACACTGAAACCTCCCATTTGTAAATCTAAGGAGATACATAGGATTGAAAAATGTGGAAGAATACATGCACAGTGAGGTGACTATCTGAAAAGGCATGCTGCAATGAAATGGAAATGAAAATGTAAAAAAAGTATGAAAATTAGACTTTCAGCTCACAGGCAAGCACTAAGCAGCAGCTCTGCTAGAGCATAACCCAACATTCACAGCTTATCATGGGCATAGGAGCTACTGGCTACAGAAGAGCAACTCAAAGATATTTTCATATTTCAATATACAGTAACAAAAGCTAAAACACCCCATAACAGAGCTCACTCCGTGTTAGCATTGCTAGAAAGCTGTTTGTTGTTCTCTCTGCTAATGTGGGTACCAAAAAACGGACATTGCAACAACTAAAACAGAGTGTTTGGGCTCACAGCAAGCCAGTTATCACACGGATCCTGCACCTAAAACCTTCAGGCAAGTGAGACCGGGACTGGGAAAAAACTACAAATCTGATCCACAAAGGGGTCAGCATTTAGTAACAAAATACATCCTGATACAAATGATTCATATCCTTTTGCAAGGCCTGGGCTTACTGAGAAACACTAACAGCACCTCTGAATCTCTGAGAAGTAATTCAACCATTTTCTGATAAACAGGGAAACATTGTGTCTATTTTCCCAGTCTGCCCAGTACCAGTGATGCCTTAGGATTTTAGCTTTTATATTTTCATACATTTGTAATCCTGCAGTTCTTTAGTGTATAACTCTGAGCTCCATATAGAGTGTTAGCTACTGCTTTTCCCATTTTTGTCAGACACAACAATTCCTCTCCAGGCCTGAGAATCAAGGATACTTCACTGTCTCAGGCCCCAAGAAATGGAAACAAAAGTGAGTTGGACGGGAGCAAACTGAGAGAATGGGACTCCACTACCTGAAGCTGTAATTGGACAATTAACCTCTGATATGCAACCATATGGACAGAACTTATATCTGTCCCAAAAACGTGTGACTGTGTCCATCCTGGGTGCAGTCTCTGCGAGACTCCTGCACTGCCCAAGGTGTGCCCTGTGAAGGCCTTTTAATAAATCCCTGCCCTTTATCCTTTCACTCTGTCCAGCCTCTGCTCCAGGTCAGCCTCTACAAGGCATCACCAGCACCCACCCAGGTAACCTGATTGATTTTCCTGCACCATGCTCCCTTTTCCCCATTAAAGTCACAGTGGTTGTTGGTTGAATAGGAGTTACTTTAATCAGAAAATTAGCGAAAACACATCTCGTGTTAAATTCTACACTGCACACACTCCAGAGAGTCGAGAGGATTAATTCTGCCAAGTGCTCTGATTCCCTGGAGCATCGAGCTGTATGTACGTAGCATGGAAGCAGGCACTGAGTACTGTTCAGTTCTGCACTGTAACACTGAGGTGAGCTCTGTAAACAGAGATAGAATTTGCAGAGTATTTTAAACAGAAAGCATGCAAGAAGCAGCAGTTTTCCCAAAGATCCCCCAAAATCTGCTCTGTGAAAATCCAGCTTAAGTGGTGTCCTCAAGTGAAATCTCCAGTCTAGAATCTGAAACTCTTTTCATTCCTTATCACCATTGTCAGTCCTGAAGTTTATTTTTAGGCACTGTGTCACATAAATGTTCTGCAACAGAAGAAGTTTCCATCTTTCCTGATTTCCTACTGTTCTGAAGACGAGATTAAGAGATGGAACAAAAACGGACAGACCTGTTAAAATCAGGCAGTGAGCTTTTAATGATTTTCCTTTTTATCTGACAGCTCAGATCATCTCTCATTTTAGTGGGGAATGAAGAGAACGCTCTTCAGCTTTTTACCCTCCCACTTGAGGACAGACCTTTCCCAGCCATATTCAACAATCCCGTTCTTCAAACTTCTTGCTTTCACATTAGAAGAAGGGCATGAGTACCCAGCACCTCTGGTAAATGGTTTTCTAGGAATATAAAGCTGCCACATTATTACTTTCAACACAGATTATTACTTTTTATTCCCAATGGAATGACAAGTTTATGAGAAAATTAATTAGGCTTTAACAATATTTCTCAAAAACCCACCCACTGGAGAAAACAGTTTATCAATCATAAACTCAAGGTCCAGTCAGACCCAGACAGCCACAGTCACAGCCACAGTCATTTAAGAAAACGATGCGAGGATGAAGGAAAAGTTACTGCCTGGAAATCTCCCCAGCAGCTGTGTCTGATCTCAATACTGGCAAGTAGGTATAAACCCTTAAGTGCAATCAGTAAATTTATGAATAATTCCATATTGAAGACTGGATATGGCTGTACTACCAGAAAGCAATGCTTCCCAAATCCTTCTCTGAACCAGTGAGCACATAAAAGAATGAGGGAGTCAGTAAGATTATCAGGGTTTTTATGAACCCTTCAACAAGATCCCTACCCAAAGGCTTCTTCGGGAACTCAGCTGCTATAGAATGCCCCCTTCTGCACTCAAAAAACTGATTAAAGGAGAGAAAGCAAAAGGTAGGAATAAACAGTCAGTTCTAACCCAGAGAACGAAGGTGAGGTCACTCACAGAAATCTGCAGAAAGACGTGCTGCAAATATTCACAAACCTTAAAGAACACATAAAAATAGCGCAGTAACAATGACTGCTGATGAGACAAAGCTGCTTGGAGCAGGGAATTACAAAGTGACTGCAAAGCTGCTATGCAGAACATGTTCTATCAAGAGAAGGTGGCCAAGTGGCAGAGGTCATTCAACTCTAGATAAATACAAAATGCTTCACAGGAAGAGCAGCCCTCAAGTTGATGGACACACAGAGAGCTCTCTGATCAAAGATGACAGAATCCCAGAATGGTTTGGGTTGGAAGAGACCCTAAAGATTCATCCAATTCCACCCCCTGTCATGGGCAGGGACACCTTCCCTTAGACCAGCTTGCTCCAAGCCCTTGAACACTCCGTGGCCTTGAACACTTCCAGAGATGCAGGGATGGGGCAGACACAGCTTCTCTGTGCAACCTGTGCCAGGGCCCCACTGCCCTCACAGGAAAAGCATTTCTTCCCAATATCCCATCTAACTCTGCCCTGTGGCAGTGGGAAGCCATTCCTTCTTGTTCTGTTACTCCAGGCCCTTTTCTGAATCCCCTCTTCAACTCTCCTGAAGCCCCTTTAGGCACTGGAAAGGGCTTTGAGGTCTCCCTGGAGCCCTCTCTTCTTGCCTTTTTAAAAATGGGGGTTATGTTTCCTGATTTTCACTCAGTGGGATCTTCACGGGACGTCCATGACCTGAAATACGATAAACGTGGCTTAGCAACTTCATCTGCCACTTCTCTCAGGACCCAGAGATGCATCTCATCAGGTCCCATGGCCTTTCAGGTTCCTTGGGTTGTCTCAAACCTCATCTTCTCCTAAACTGGGCAGTTTTTCATTCTCCCTGTCCCTGCCTTTGCCTTCTGTGACCTTAGCAGTGATGTTGGAGCACTTGCCAGTGAAAACAGGCCAAAAAGTCACCGAGTATCTCAGCCTTCTCCATGTCTCGAGTTGGCAGGTTTGCCCTTTCCTTCTGGAGAGGGCCCACACTTTCTCTAATCTCAGTTTTATCACAGATGTACCTATAGAATATTTCCTTGTCACCTTTCACATCCATGGCCAGATTTAATCCTATCAGGGCTTTCGTTTCCTGAAACTGGTCCCTGCCTGCTTGGACAATTTCTCTATATTCCTACCAGACTACCTGCCCTTGCTTCCGCCCTCTGTAGGCTTCCTTTTGTTTTTGAGTTTGTCCAGGAGCACCTTGTTCATCCATACAGGCCTCCTGGCGTTTTTCCATGACTTTCTCTTTGTCAAGGATGCATCACTTCTGAGCTTCAAGATCCTTCAAGAAATGAGAACAGCTACAGCAACTTTCTCTGCAGGAGCAGCAGAGGCACTGAGAGCAAGGAAAGCTCCCAGATTTAGAAAACATGCAGAATTCTTCCCATTTCCTACAGAAAGGAAACGACCCAGGAAGGTCTGAGATCTGTGACCCTCTGAAGCTGCCTGCTGGACAGATAATTCCTCTAAGTTGCTTCCAATTCAGACAGATTCACTCCCTTATTTGTTCTGTATTAAACAAAATAGACTGAGATACGCCCTAAGGAAAAAGTTTTCCTTTTCAAAGAATGTTCTCAAATTCTTTCATCATCCTCACGGAACTTTACAGATTCTTTCCAATGTAGAATAGTTGTCTTTAATTCTGGACACTGTAACCAAAAGCAGCTGCAGCAGCAGCAAAAACACTTGAGTTGCTCAAGTCAAACTGTTCCTACACAAGGTTCATCCATCTGCACATCCTTTACACCTCATTTCTTACCATCCCCTTTTTCTCTGTGCCACCGAGGTATCATCACGAGAAAGGATTTTCTGGTTTCCTTCAGGTGACTTACCAGAGCACATGGAATGAAGCAGGGATATTCATAATGCCTTGACTGAAATCCATTTATTCAGTGCTGATGTTTAGGAACCTGCTAGCCAGTCTTGAGCTCCTTAATGTGTACCTTGTTCGTGCTCTAACTTGTCCAGCATTTACACATTCTTAGCAAGGCAGGCTACAGGATCTACAGAATTTCAATCAAAACACCTTCACCAATGAAACCTGTACTTCTGGGTTTTTGTGTTAGCTTGTCGTGATCTATTTTCAATAAACTAATAGGCCTTCATTATAACATACTTCTCACATTTAATTCNTTTACCTACAGAAAGAACTCTAAAATCCATAGTCCTCTTTTAGGGGACAGGGGAGGGGGTTTCAATATCCTTTTTTCCCGTGACAGCAGGGGACTCTGTTTTGTTAAATAAATAGTTTTTTTCACTTTCACTCAAGAAATTATTTTCCTGAACCCGTGGGGGAGGTGCTGCCGGGGCCTGCTTGCCTGGCAGGCAGGAGAGAGAGAGAGAGACGCCCCTCTCGGGTTGTTTCCTCCTGGATTTGTGTCCAAACCGGCACAATGAGGTTCATCCATCTACACATCCTTTACACCTCATTTCTTACCATCCCCTTTTTCTCTGTGCCACCGAGGTATCATCACGAGAAAGGATTTTCTGGTTTCCTTCAGGTGACTTACCAGAGCACATGGAATGAAGCAGGGATATTCATAATGCCTTGACTGAAATCCATTTATTCAGTGCTGATGTTTAGGAACCTGCTAGCCAGTCTTGAGCTCCTTAATGTGTACCTTGTTCGTGCTCTAACTTGTCCAGCATTTACACATTCTTAGCAAGGCAGGCTACAAGAGCTACAGAATTTCAATCAAAACACCTTCACCAATGAAACCTGTACTTCTGGGTTTTTGTGTTAGCTTGTCGTGATCTATTTTCAATAAACTAATAGGCCTTCATTATAACATACTTCTCACATTTAATTCTTGAAAACAGAATTATTCCATCATTTTTCACTTAACTGATATCAAAGTGACAAGCTCACAATTACCTGCATTGTCCTGGTTATTCTTTTCATAGACTGGCACAGGAACTGTTTCCTGTAGCCCTCTAGAGCCCTCCAAGATGAAGGAGAAATCATTATCATTGGTTCGAAGTTCTCTCTGTTCCCTAATTTTGTACTTTTTTTTTTTAAATGTGAATTACTCACAATACTGAATTCCAGCACCTAAGCAGCTATACTTAACAGTCATCCAAATTATTATTTGAATAGGAGTTTGTATCACCACAGAATTTATCAGGGGAACATGAATTATGCATCATTATACCCCAAAGGCAGAACACTTTTTCCTGCTTGCTATGACAACTCCATCATTTCTAGTCATCAGCAGGAAGTGGAAACAGCAACACGGAAGAGGAAGGGAAAGAGAAATGGCTTTGTCTAAGGCAATCATTCATTCTACATGAAAAGAACAAATTCTACATTATATAATAGTCTACAGAATATTCTACATGAATTTCAAGACTTTTAGGGAAAAAAAGTGACTGCCAAAACTACAACTGCCAGGCAGAAAAGCACCTGTTTGGCTGCAATATTTTATGTTCTGGATCTCTCTCAAACAACAGAAGTCTGTCTGTACAAGATGGACAAATCTGTTGATTGAGTACCTCAACTTTCCCACGTGCAAATTGGAAAACTTGGAGTGTTTTACATGGGAGGTGATCTGGCAGCTCTGAGTGAAAAGCTCTGCTCACATCCTGCTTGTGGAATGGCCAGCAAACCTGTTCTCTAGGAAATGATCTACAGACATTCTCGTTTAACCTCACAGCAGAGCTTGCTCTGAGGGTTTGCTTCTCCTCCTCTGCAAACCTCTCCACCTCAGAGCAGAAGAGGTTCTCCTGCAGCACACTCTCACCTCGGCACAGCCAGCTTGAGCCTCTTCTCCCCTGCACCTCAGGAGATACCAGATGCAAGGTTGCAAAAGATAATGCAGAAACACCACAGTCACCACAGGCAATCGAAACAAAGCTTTAAAATCTTATTGATTAGCAACTTGGACCAGAACAGGGTGAGCAGGGCAAAATAAAGTCACACAAAATATGGAACACGCTTTAAAATTCAGAGTACTGACTGTACCTTACAGATTTTGTACAGAGATTCCTGACCATCTCCTTCTGTATCCTTAAAGTAATCATGTGCTGGATATGTACGATGGATATCTCGTTTGATGACACTCTCTTGAGCAGAATCCTGTAAAAAAAAAAGAGAAAAATCCTGACATGTTAACCCAGTAACAGCATAATTAAATGTAACATAATAGAAAATTCAATGTGTACTCAACACTGATACATTAGATGACTGCTTTACTGACTTCTCAAAAAATGCTCTGAGAAGAAACTGAAAATCTTTTGTAGCCTTTTCTGCAGTTAGAGTTTGACAGTTTAACAAGAGCAGCATGGCGTATTTTCTGTCCTGCAGGCTTAAGGTTCAACTTTAGAACTCTGAGGAAATTACTAGTTATTTAATGTTGGTGCATTTTTACCACAGATCATATATTTACTGTATTGCTCAGACAGTAAAAAAAAAAAAAAAAGAAAAATTAGGCTGTCTCTGTCTTGCAAGCTTAAAGCTACTAATTTGAAATACGTATGAATCTCCCACAAAAAGTGTTAATTAAAAACTCATAAAGAATTTCTATAAAAAGATGAGGATCACTGCAAACAGACCTGAAGAACATCACTGTGTGGATGAGGAAGTTGTGTCAAAATGTCAGAGCTGGAACTACAACAGTTAATCACCTTCAGGTTCCAGTGAGCTGTACCTTTAGGTTGGCAAATATCAAATGGTGCTTTTCTCCACTACCTTTGTAATCCTAAAGGAAAAACCAACAAAACCTTCTCCTGCAACTTGGAATATAAATCCCTTACAAATAACTTTTACCTTGAAAACAGAGTATTTTTGGTACAGAAAAGCTTCTAAACTCTCAGACTGTGTCTTGTGGAGAAGGTTCTCCATAAAAAAGCTTCTTTACACCTGCTGGAGTCAGCAACCAGGCACTCTCCTGAATTTAAGTGGTTTTTTAATTCCCTAAGTTCTCTGCAGTGGGCCTGTGCCACACAGTCCTGCAGCTGCCTGGTTGGCTTAGCCAGAAGTCCACAGCAATTCCCAACCACATTTCCCTTTTGGACCCTCTGTAGCCAAAACACGTGAAGGAATCACTGCAGGGTAGATCAGGCTGCCCCAGAGATGCAAACCCACCCCTGCGTTTCTCCATTCCCATTAATGGCAGCTAAGGAAAAGGATGCAAGAAACTTAAACATCACTTTGTGTATTCTCCCTGAAGTCGACGGCTTCTCTGAATCTTGGCTGTCATTAATTTATCCAATTACAAAATTCTAACGTTCAGTGATCTCAGCTGTGGCTTTCCCTTTGCTTGACATTAATACCTCTAGTACCAGAGAGCAACATGATCTGTATTTTGTAAAGTCATAGAACCCCAGAACCCTTTCCTTTGTGTTGGAAAGGACCCTAAAGCTCATCCAATTCCACCCCCTGCCATGGGCAGAGACACCTTCCACTAGGCCAGGTTGCTCCAAGCCCCATCCAGCCTGGCCTTGGACACTTCCAGAGATGCAGGGATGCGACAGCCACAGCTTCTCTGGGCACCCTGTGCCAGGGCCTCACCACCCTCACAGGAAAGAATTCCTTCCCAATATCCCACCTAACCCTGCCCCTGGCAGTGGGAAGCCATTCCCTGTGTCCTGTCACTCCAGGCCCCTTTCCAAAGTGCCTCTTCAGCTCTCCTGGAGCCCCTTTAGGCACTGGGAGGGGCTCTGAGGTCTCCCTGGAGCCTTCTCTCCAGGCTGCACACCCCCAGCTCTCTCATCCATCCTTTCCCCATAGGAGAGGTGTTCCAGCCCTCTAAAATGCCAGGCATACTTTTAGATGCTATGAAAAGGAAAGATTACAAAGAAAGGTGATGTTTTTATTATGCCAATTTGTACCACTGGAGAAAATAAACACATTTTTATGCTTTCACTGTATTATCATGATTATTCTCAGGACATCTAAGCACCGTGCAACTATCAGCAACCAAAACTAACCACACTGCCTAAATCACAAGCAACAAAACACAGACTAATAACAAAAAATTTATAACAAGCAGTTCTCTAATCAGACTTCTTTAATGATTATTTGCATTTACATGGCTTCCAAATACCAGAGAGGCTGGATAACCGCAGTCTGCCTCCCACATCCATCTAAACATTCAGTTGAATTGTGAGAAAATGCCTGAAACAGCATTTGAGCTCTACCAGCAAAGTTACAGAATCTATTCCGGAAATCTGTTACACGCATTTTTCAGCACGAACTCGAGAAGATCCAGGGAAAGCTTCAGGAAGACCACCACATCCAGCACACACGAGGTTTTGCAGCCAAGCTGAGACATTGTGCTTGACTACCCTGTACTTCTCTTGTCTTGACCAGGGAAGCCAACATGTAACTGAGCACGCACAAGCTGACAAGGAGGATGCCCAAGGTAGGGCCAAAAATATTTGTGTGAAGGCCCAAATGCACGTTAACTTTTTCTGAGTTAAAAGGAGCCTGAAGCAGTCTTCAGGCAGCCCTATTAACAAAAGATGCTTCTAAAAGACCTAGAGGAAGACAATTAAATGGGCCCAAAATAAGATTTACATGCAAAGACTGGAAAATTAACTCCTTCTCAAAAGACAATCTCTCTTCGAAAAACGATAAACCCATAAGGGAAGAAAACCAAGTAACTAGTCTAGAGAGAAGATCAAGTGTAGAACAAGCTCTTAAAATATATCAAGAATACTTTAGTTAAGTTTCTATCTTTTTCCAGGTAGTTTGTTGATAGCACTGTTCTCAAGTACCAAAGCACATGAGTTTACAGACACCTTAATTTAGGTTTTCAGACCATTCTTATTCTTCTGAAAGTCACGATTAGTTAGTTTACCAGGAAAAAAAGCTAAGGTGACATGGCTATCAAGGCATTCAGGGTTCTAATGATCTAACTTCTAAAATTCATTTCAGTGCTGTCAACTCAGAGAAAATATTCTACTGAGGAAAAGAATTATCTTCGTATGTCAATGCTATGACAGCTGCCGTGCCACTGAACAAGCTCTGCCTCGAGTTGTCTCTCTTCCAGAACAGCTGAATTTCTGCAGTGGAACAACTGCACTGGAATGCTGACTCCTTGACACTCCTGCCATGTCCAGCTATAAAGAAGCTGCTGAGTACGGGCAGTTGATGCCAGAAGGCACAGGAACACAGAAATAAAATGAAAAGAACAGAAAACTGTTTATATTCAATACATGTTAAAAGAAAATTAAGGGTACGTAGGCAATCACAATTAAGAAATACAGGGAAATATTTATGCATGCACTTCAGGAATTGTTTTTTAATTAAGAACATCTCACACACACTCCAAAAAGAACCTCTACTCATATGTTGTCACAAGTGGACCCACTTTGGTGATGAATTACAATCAGGGAGCAGAAGAGACTCCTGGAGGCAGAGCCTTGTTTCCTTTGTTCCAAGAACTGGAGAATAAGCATTATATCAGCCAGAAGAATTTATTAAGAAAGAAAAATCTCTTGGGGCATAACATCTCAATGCTGTGTTGAGACTCAATACATTTTTGCCCAAAATTACTTTCATGAAAACAGGCACATCTCTAATGAAAAAATGCCAAAAGAGCTCAGCTGAGTTTTTCCTCACTGTACAGCTGCCTGCATTACAACTTCTGACTCAATATGGAGAGATGCAGAATTACAGCTGCAATTAAAGGAATTCAAGAGTTTAATGTGAATCCTAAATAAATAATAAACCGGGTAACAGGTGTCTCAAACCTGGCATTCAAGCTGAGCAGCATTTCTGACCTCAATCTCCTTGTGCTCCATTTCCCTGGTTAATAATAATTCCCCATCTCAGTGGGGTGTTGTGAAAATCAATTAACATCTGAAGCACGGAAATACTGTAGTGATGAGTCCTGCAGAAATGCCAAATAGGACAATAATAACTCCAGCCTCAAATCCTGATCTGAACGGTGTCTAGTAAGGCACAGGGTTACAGAAAGCAAAAACAGTAAGGGGAAAGAAACAGAAAAATAAAGCAGCTCATTAGATATGCACTATTCCTTGTGTGCACGGCCACGCAGAGATCCCAGGAAGAAAACAGCCCAAAACAAAAGAACTGTGTGTGATCAAGAATATATCATTATGTGTACGAGTAGGCAATTTTCATACTGTACTTCACTTCCAAAGGCTTCTCTCTAACCTTAAGCACATTCAAGTTGGGTTTTACCACATGTGTTTACACACAAAAATATGATTTGCATTTCCTAGTGGAAGGTATCACTGCCCATGGCAGGGGTTTGGAATGAGATGAGATTTAAGGTCCCCTCCAACACGAACCAGTTTGGGATTCTCTGTGCTGGAGACTCAGTTCGAGTTCACCCGATTGGCCCATTCGAAAGGTCTGATCTCTGGTGAGGCTGAAACAGCTGATTTTGCAGCACATTGTCCTGCCTGTACTTCATCTCCTCACTAGCTAAGAAAAGACAGATCCAGAGTACCAAGGAAGGTAAGAAAAGAGAAAAAAAAAAATCAAAATGGGCTTCCAACAACTGAAATTACCATGCCCTGGAAATCTGGTGTGTCATGCTTCTTAAGGATCAGATACTGAAACTTTTCTACATGTTGCATGGAAAGAAAAAATTCCCAAGGCAGACATTCACCACTTGTTTAGCAAGGATGTGAAAACACATCTTTTGCTGATATCTGGAGTTGGAGGTACCCTCAATAAACTGCCTCCTAATCCTGAAAAAGCATAAATTTAAACACTGACATATTTTTTATTTTGTTCCTTAAAGTTCTCTATGGTTCTGTGCAGTTCCACACAGACACACGTGGGAATAGGAATAGTAACTTTAAACCCTCTAAAACACAATCACAAGCAGGCAAAAAAACCACTACACAAAAGTGATGAGGTCAGTCAGCCTGGGTTTGAAATGATCTGCAAAACTAGCACATAGCTCTGTTCCCTGTTATTACTGATGTCCTACCAAATTCCTGCTTTCAGTGAAACCTGACAGCACATTGTGCCAACACACCTTACACACATCATCAAGCCCTTTCCTCTCCTCGTTTTCCATACATATTATAACCCTCCAGTAGAATGTGGGATCTAGGAAAATCCCAGGTCCTCTACTAATCAGTATTTTGGGGGAAAAAAAAAAATCAATACCTCTTCTTTTTGAAGACATTGAATAAAAGATGTCTGGCTTATGCTCAGTTCTTCTGTAGTATTTTTGTAACACATACCTTGTAGTTCAGCTCTTGTCTATAAATAGATTTTCCTTCAACCGTCATCAGCTTTTATTCAACTGAGAGCATCTAACACTGAGAGAGTACTAATTAACAGAGAAACAGAAACTGAGAAAAAAATAGAGGATTATTCTTTATTTTTTAAAAAAAAACCAGTTACATATCAATATACTGAAAGTGAACATAGTATTTAGGTTAATTCACTAAATACCCTGGTCAGCTGAAGTTTGCAAATTCTGGCTTACTGTCTGCTGTATTTATTGCTCCTTGGACAAAACTGCTTTCCATAAGCAGAAGGAACAGAAGGCTTCCTAGACATGGGGCCAGATCAATAGTTCGTATCTGAGCAGCCCTGGAAGGTCACACTCGGAGCTAAATTTAGTTATCAGTTTGTCTTCTCTCATCATTTTGGATTACTAATATAGCTCTGCCCAAAGAATGTAAACATCTTCTTTTATCAAATTATGTCCCTTGCTTCTCAAGCTGTGTTTGACTAGGTAGTGGCCAAATTTTGAGAATTCCTGAGACAAGATCCTCAGAAATGATCTACAAGATGCCTCTTTTTAGACCAGGTATGCAAATTCATCCATAATTTCTAAACAGACAGTCCCTAATTGTTAGAAAGCTAAAAAAAAAAAAGTGGGATGAGACTTTGCTGCTTTTACATGCATTACCAGTGGGACTGCACTAGCCAGGAGCTTGTTAGGAACTTTCATCAGCCACATGACTGCCAAGGAAATGGGAAATGATGCTCACTTTGGAAGGCTGTCAAAGTATTTCACAGAATCACAGAGGATCATTAGGATTGGAAGAGACCTTTAAGAAAGATCACGGAGTCCAGTTGACAACCCGGCATTGCTGTGTTCACCATGGAATCATGTCCTCAAGTGCCACATCCACACATTTCTTGAACGCTTTCAAGGATGGTGACTCCCTGGGCAGTCTGCTCCAATGCCTAATCACCCCTTCAGTAAAAAAAAATTTCCTGATATCTAATCTAAACCTGCCCTGGCCCAACTTGAAGTCATTTCCTCTTATGCTGACAGAAGGTTTCTCTCAACACTTAAATCAATCTTAAAATTACTTGGGAGCAGGATGATGAGGACATATTGACCACCTGTGCAGCGTGAGGTTTTTAACCCGCTCAGAGGCTGCTGCTGATAGTTTTTAGCTACAAGATGCTGGACAAGGTAGACTTGGGTGACAGAGAATGACAATTCCATGGTTCTTAAAGACTGTGTAGGAGGAAAAGGGAGTCTGAGAATAATACTAATACTGATGCCTTAGGATTTTAGCTTTTATATTTTCATATATTTGTAATTCTGCAATTCTTTAGTGTATAACTCTGAGCTCCATACAGAGTGTGAGCAACTGCTTTTCCCATTTGGGTCAGACACAACAATTCCTCTCCAGGCCTGAGAATCAAGGACACCTCACGGTTTCAGGCCCCGAGAAATGGAAACAAAAGTGAGTTGAGGGGGAGTAAACTTAGAGAATGGGACTGCACTGCCTGAAGCTGTAATTGGACAATTAACCTCTGATACGCAAATGGACAAAACTTGTATCTGTCTGAAAAACGTGTGACTGTCGTCCATCCTGGGTGCAGTCTCTGCGAGACTCCTGCACTGCCCAAGGTGTGCCCTGTGAAGGCCTTTTAATACATCCCTGCCCTTTATCCTTTTAACTCTGTCCAGCCTCTGCTCCAGGTCAGCCTCTACAGGGCTCAATACTATTCTGTAGGCAGCTATAAAAAAGGAAGTGATGTGTTGTGATGACCGTCTTAAAAGGAGAAGGAAATATTGGAGCAAGTCCAGGGGATGCCACGAAGCTGGTATGAGGACAAGAGCTCCTGCCCTATGGAGAAAGGCTGAGAAAGTTGTGGCTGTTCAGCCTGGCGAAGGGAAGGTTGTGTGGAGACCTCACAGCACAGTTCAGTATCTGAAGGGGAACAAGCAGGCTGGAGAGAGACTCTGCATCAGGAATGGAAGTGGCAGGACAAGGGGGAATGGCTTCACACTAACACACGGCAGGGTTAGATGGAATATTGGGAAGAAATTTCTCCCTGTGAGGGCAGGGAGGCCCTGGCACAGGTCACCCAGAGAAGCTGTGTTTGCACCATCCCTGCAAGTGTCCAAGGCCAGGCTGGAGCAACCTGGGCTAGTGGAAGGTGTCCCAGCCCATGGCAGGGGGCGGAATTAGATGGTCTTTAAGGTCTCTACCAACCCAAACCATTCTGGGATTCTATGTTGTAGCAGACACAGAGGTAAGACAGAAACAGCTCAGCCCGTAGCAAGGTTGGGCCATCAATCAGCAACAGAAGAGATGACATTTTCTTCTAAAAAATTGCAACAGAATTAAATCAGACAAAAAGCAATTCTTCATAAACTCTCTTGTTCTGAAAAACAAAAGATATCCATGACCTTTACTATCTTTGTGGTTTGTTTTCCTTCTCCCTCTCCCGTTCTGCACACCCTCTCTCTCTCTCCTATGCTGCTGATACATAATTTATTCTCCTTACTCTGCCACATCCTCTCTGAAAGTTGTTGACAGAAGAAAAACGCTATTTGTGCTACTAGGCAAGAGGTCAACTTCTGAATGTACCAGGCTCGATGTTTTACTACTGGCATGGAATGCTATGAATTCAGAGTTATTCTTAAGGACTTAGCTTAGAAGCTCCCTGATCTCCCACAGGAGATGGGGTGCTCTGTACACCACCTGATGGGGTTTGGGTATGTTTCTTCCCCACATGATGCATAGTTGGTGCATCTGTTTGTAGATACCACAGTATTTAAATTTCTATTTTACTGTGTTTGGGGCTTTATTTGGGTCATGTGATCTTTAGCAGCTACGATATCAAGCATTCTTTTGTTAAATGTTGGAGACAATTGTTTAAGCACTGGATTTTGTCTGAGGTTTGATCTGGTTTTTAATGGCTAGTACTCCACAAGGTTGGCTCTCTGAGAGACATGAGGATAGATTAACCCAAGCAAAAGCCCTATTACCCAGTTTATTAATGACCATTTCACCTTTTTCTCTGATATTGGTATAGGCACTACCTTACAAACAGACAGTTTGTAAAACTGAAAAAATAGGAAAAAGGTAACCAACCGATTCATCCATGTAGCAAGTAATTTTGTCAAAGTTACTTCTGGTTTGCTGATTTTTAGATTAGGTTTCTGATTATGTCTCCTCTGGTAAAGCCACAAATGTATTTGTAAAGATCGAAAAAATGTTCTTGTAATCAGTCTGCAATCTGACATCTAAGTATCTCTGACTCTACCACCAGCTCAGGGTAATCTCCAGAAGCAAGTGGAAAGGTTAAGGCCTGTTTCTAACAAACAATACTTAACTGCCCCAGCATCAGATGGTTGTGGAAAATTCACGTGAAAGTTCACAGGAAATGGAAAAAGTGGTGTATTTGAATCCTCAATTCCTACTAATCTACCCCAATTGATGGTGCTCCAAAACTTACTGCAATTTTAAACAAGCACCTAGACGTTTTCACTATAAGAAGCATAAAACCTCAAAAATATAGTAATTCTTTAAAAAAGCGAATCTTTAAAAAGAAAACCCTGGGTCTTTGAGGATAAGTTTCCTACAACATTACTGACCAAGCAGATGTCTGTCTGGTTTCTTTCAACACATTTTTACAAATTCTGGAATTAGGCCTGCTTTTGCCATCAAAAGATAACATGATCAATGTAACCAGTTCAAGTTTCGTTTTCCGGAGTTCCTTGACTTGTCCTTTACAAGCTGGGTCTAAGAAAGAATTCCAATAAAACTCATAGCTACATTCTGCTAGCACACCCTGACCTTTGGCATCTGGTATTGCTCGCTGCTAGGAAGACGTTAATAAAAAGAGAAAATGCTGCAAGTTTATCCAATTCAGTGACACTGATTGAAACAAGGAGGAAATGCCTTTCAGCAGTGTGCAGATAAAGAATCATCAATATATTGTCTTTTAAAAGCTCCTTAAGCTTGTAGTCCTTGAAGTACACAGACTGTTTCTTCAAAAAGGAAACTCCTGTCCCTCATTTTCTTAAACAATGAAGTCCTTCATATAATCCAGGCAGAAACACTTAAGCAAGACCCAGGGCAAGCTGCAATGTTTACATACCAACTCAGCCACATCCCAGACCCACTCCCTGACAACAGCTCCGTAATTCAGCAATAATTTGATATCCTGGACACCTCACTTTGATACTTGCTGTGACAACATCACCTTCACCTTTTCTTTGCTGCAAAGGAACGTCATTATTTGGAAGTACATAGTTTTTTCAACCACTCTTCTTCCAGGACTATTAAGATTCCATTACGGAGTAATCTTCTCAATTCTCTTATAAGAAATCCAAAAGCTGGTGAGTTTGTTGACTTGAGAGCCCTTTGCATCACTCAACATGGACATCAGACCACCAGACCAAAGACTCTGGCTCCTTGGGAGTATAAATTATCAAAATCACTTTTTGACAAGATCTGTAAGTCTTCACTCCAGACTGAGGAAACAATGCACAGCGGAAGATGAAGGCCAGCCAGACAATTAGGGAAAAGGAGAAAAATACAAGCATGGGGCTTTTGTGCCTGCCTCAGTCAGAATGTGAAAGTAATTATGAAGATGCCATTAACACTGTACTAAAAGGAAAAGTTAGATAAGGCCAGCTATCAGTGCCCATAACACTTTACTCTATTTCATTCCTGTTTTTTACACAAATTTACTTTCAGAAGTCCTGTTCATCTACAGTTCCTAGCTGAATCCTTCAGAGTGAATGAGACACTGAAGACAGCTGCTGAGCCTGCATCCATCCAGGTGTCTGCTGAGCAGCCAGCGCTGCCACAGCAGGCGACGTGTACTGCGAGTGCATCTCTGCAAGATGAAGCATGGGCATAAGCAATTTGGCGATGCTGATACAAGGAGACTACAGATCGCCCTTAATCCTTCCCTCAAGTCTTCTCCTAGTTTCAAGGAGAGGGAATGCAGCACACGGGGACGCTACATATAGCTGAAAGTAGGTTTAGGAGGTTTAGGCAGATGCTGCCTAGGCTTACAGTGAGTCATCAGTATCAGAGCTTATTGCTGGAAGTCTTTAATACAACTTTAGATGAACTAATGAAGTACTGGAAGGACAAGAATCACAAATCTTTGACTGGGAAGGGACCTCTGGAGGTCATCTGGTCCAACCTGCCTGGCAGAGCAGGGATTGTTGCCCTGGACCATGTCCAAGCAGCCTTTTAATGTCTCTAATGGTGAAGACTCCACAATTCCCCTGGGCGACCTGGCCTGGCTCACCCTCACAGTAAAGGACTTTCTGTGTACATGATGGGGCCTCCTGGTGCCCACTGAGCCTCTCGCTGGGCGCCACTGAGGAGGGCCTGGCTCTGGATTCCTTACAACCTCCCTCCAGGTATTTACACACATTGATAAGAGCCCCTCCAGCCTCTTCTGTTCCAGGCTGAACAGTCCCAGCTTTCCTCATGGGAGAGATGTTCCAGTACCTTCACTCCTCACCGGCCCTTGCTAGACTCCTCGAGTTTCTCAGGGTGCCAAGAACTGCCATGCCTACCAGCTCATTCTGTGTCTCAAACTCCCAGGCAAACCAGCACGTTCAGGCTACAGAGATTTTTGAATCCAGCTTCTCCGAGTTCCCGAAGCCCCACTTTTCCCAGCAGAGAGAACTGCACCACACAGGACAAAGGAAGGGCCATGCTGTAGAACTCTACATGTAATTGGGACCTGTGGGGGCAATGTGTGAATCGCCACAAGAAACTCTATTTTTGCTGTTTTATATTGATCCTGTTTATTCCTATTGTTGGAAAACTGGAATTCACTTTCGATTGCCTCCTCAGATTCAGATCAATACAGCACTGACATCAGACAGTATTTATCTGGTCACATATGGGTCATAATCATGAAGACCAGACAGTGAAAAGACAGCACGGTACACAGAAATAATCCAAACTTAAATTTCAAGTGTTACCAGTCTTCTATATACTGCTTTTTAGTGTATATGAACATTTCTCAAGCACTTCATACAGGCACTGTATAGGAAAAACTAGATTTTAGGGATACTGCAGCAGTTCTCTGCTTGCCAAAAATCAAGGAACCCTATGTCCACCTCTCATTTAATAATTAAGTTTAGTTATTCCAATTATTCTAACTATAATGGGGAGGTTATCTGGGCTTACACATAATCCTGTTATTTCACAATAACCTCTTACAGATTCCCTCCATTTTCAAAATAAGACGTGAACAAAATTTCTGTTGATGTCTATGCAAACTCTCTCCATGACAAAAAAAAAGTGAAACTGTTTAAATATGCTAATTCTAAGTGAACCAACACTGCCGCCTTGGCACCTCTGACATTTCTACCAATGAGCAATACAAAAGGGAAAATCAATGATTTCTCATCCCATAAGGAACAAGGAATAACCATGAAATACATAAAACCAGCTGCTTTCATCATCATAAGATGCAATTAACTCATTTCAGTATAAATCCTTCCAGGCAAGGAAGAGTAAAGCAAAGTTGTAACGATAAAATGAAAACTACCACAAAGAAACACTAACCCCTTCGTGTAAAAGATATTTCTTAAAAAATACAATGAGACAGCGCTTGTTTTTAATTCTACAGAAGCACCTTCCATGCATTTGCAGTCGTAACATGGCTCATTTATGTAACTCAGGATGTTAAGGGCTACATTAAAAGCCAGCAACCATGGACCTTTTGAGTAAAGCTGAATTTACTTTACTTACTTATTAAGTTTACCACCCAAGAAAAGCCCTACAGCTGGATTGAAGTGTATTTTCCTACAATACTTTTCAAGGGTTGCCATCAATTAAATGCAATTTTATCATTTAGGGTTTTTGTTTACTGTATTTCTAGGTCATTACATTTAGCAGAAAGAATATCCCTTCCCATCTGTTAAATAAGGTTGTATCCACCACCAGTTAATTCTCATGCTCCAGGTTGTGCTGCAAAGTCTTCCAAAGCTCGCATGGAAAAAAATCTCCCGGCAATTAAACTGACTTAGCAACTTCCACGTCACCATACCCTTTTCACCTCCAGGAACATCGAAGACGTTATCGGCAGAAGCAGTAACAAAAAGGGCATCCTGTAACCAGGAATGTCAGGAAACTGGAAAGGCACAAAGGGGACCTCCTACATGGCTCAGCAGGGCTGGCTGGAAAGAACCCTGAAACTCCCGAGGCCTTCTCCCGACTGCCAACATAAATGACTCCTCATAAATCAAGAGAGATCAAGGCAAGCTGCTATTTGCAAACGTATCCCCCACGCTGGGCAGCGCTTCTGCTCGTAACGAGCGGTAACACAGCGACAAGGTTACGCTGAGGGGCTGAGTCGTTGATTCGCGAAACCTTGATTTCTTTTTCCCTCCTCCTCTTTTTTCCCTTTTGGATTTCTAGACAAAATACTTCTCATGAAGTTTTGTTACTGTATGCTGTGTATATTTGTCTGATGTGAAGGAGAGGCTCCAATCTGTGGTTAAAATCACCTCAAGTGCTTCAGAAATGGGATTATGGTCAACAGCAAAGGTGAAAAAAGTTCTGTTGGACTCTCACTGTGCAGAAGAGTCAGTGGGCAACGAGCAGCAAGCAGGGACTGAAATACAGGACAGAGAAAAATCTAAGGCAGGAGAGAGAGAAACAGGACTAAAAAGAAAGGGATAGAAATGAGGACAAGAAGAGGTGGTGAAATGAAGAGGACCAAGAAAGGGATAGAAATGAGGACAAGAAGAGGTGGTGAGATGAAGAAGACCACGAAGAAATAAAACAAGATAAAAGATGGGAGATGACGTACCAGATAGATTGTATTTAGTTCTCATTGATTCATAAAGGGAATAAATCAAGTATGTTCATTTAAATCCATGAAAATCAGTTTTGGTTTTACACTATGTCAGCTATAGAACTTTATAAAATCTAGTTACAGCTAGAGAGGTAAAAAGGCTTTTACTTTTTGAGTATTACAAATACCAGACTATTAAAGCAATCCTACCAGTTAAAGAATTCTTCAAATCCTACAACATGCAGCTGACGGAGATCAAAATTTAAACTTCTTAAAGTTGCTTATCTTTGTACTTATTTAAGTGGATATTGACTTTTTTGGATACTGCTGCTTACTTCTGGTCATTAATTACGACAGCTAAAAAGAGCTACTGAAGAAAGCCTTGTGTGCACTGCAATACTCTGGGATCTGGACACTTAGCGGTATTCCTGAACCAAATACAGATAACCAACACTGGGTCATGTTTCCACCAGTCTTTCCAACAAGCATTGCTGTATTTGCATTACACTTCCCCATCGTGCTTCTTAATTGGCTCTTTAAGATCTCGTTTGGTTCCAACACATAATTCCTTCTCTCTGTGACCTTCGCTCCCTCACGCTTCCCTTACAGGGCGTTAATGGTGTATTTGCCACTTTCACCACCATGGGTAACTGCTACCTCACAAAGTGAAAGAAATATTCATTGGAAGAGCCACTTGAAAGTGTATAAATGCATATCAGTGAAAAATTACAAATAAAGATAGCTTTCTACTACCTCTCAATCCACATTTCTGTAACATCATGCATTCATTTATACATCCATTTCCAGCCATTTATATGTAACAACCACATTTCCATGAAAGCAGTATTTATGTTTTTTCTATTTTCAGAGGTTGTTCTTTCTGGAAAAATGAGTGGCCTTTCAGTATCTATGCACTTACAGACTGACAGACTATATTACTTTGGGTCATTTGGCATATAAAAATGAGATCCACACAAGGTTTAGAACACTAAATACGAAAAGTTCAACTGAGAACATAAAATGCAATTTATTGTGTTCTCTTTTATTTTTTGGTACTGTTTTAAAACTGAATGCCATACACTGTGGTCAGTCAGTGGCACGATACCCCTTGTAGTGGAAGGTCCCAACTAGAGTTTGGGGATGAGGACTCAGAGTCGATGATCCTTGTGAGGCCATTCCAAATCAGGTTATTCTAGGATAGGTTTGTAAGAGTGTGTATATCACCATTTTCAGCAAGCACACAGCATGGCCCAAAGGATTAAGTCTCAAAGAACATTATATGATCCTCAAATACATTCTATTCCCAATGGCAAAGTAAGGAGAAAACGACTTTACAAAAGTTTTTGTTATTGCTGACATATGCAAACAAGTTAATTATAAAAAAAAGGAAAAAAAAAAGGTACAAACAAGCAGGAGAGCAAAAAGCCTTTCCTTAAAATATGATGTGCATGCATCTAAATTAAGATACCACCAGTCCCATGTACCAAATCTGTGAAATCGGGACTCTTTTGTCACAGACTGTGGCAGAGTGGCCAAACCTCATCTTGGAAATGCCTTCACTTCGGATCAGGAGGAAAAATCTGCCAAGGAACTCAGTTCAGTGGAGGGAGAAATCTCCTCACTCAGGGGGTCTCATATTCAATACTGGCTGCATGTGCTGCTGGCAATTGCTGAAATTTTAGTTCATGTGTAAGAAACAGTGGAAAAAAAAATTTAAAACTCCAAATAATTGTATTAAGTCTTCATAAGGTCTGCAACACAGCTATCCCACTACATCGTAATAAAACCTGATCTTTGGAGCAGAAGGATGATAAAGCTGCAGAACCCATCATGATTGGCATCTCATTTTGCTGCCTTCCAGAGGAGCTATCCAATGGTTTTTTGGGGTATAAAGAGCATTTAAACAATGCCCCGATAACACGCCTTAACTTTCAGTCAGCCCTGAAGTATTTAGTTGGACTGGATGATTGTTGCAGGTCCCTTCCAACCAAACCACTTTATTTCATTTTATTCTAAAACTTCAAAGATACAATGCACCTCCACTCACTCCTCTCATCTTAGAGTTCCTGAGTGATATCTTCAGCAGAGCACAGAGGCTTCCAAACTCTTTGAGGGACACAGCCCATACAAGCGCAGAGCACAGTCAGGAGGACATTTCTACCAGCTTAGTGGGTCACAAACAGACCTCTGCTTAGGAAAAAATTAGACAAAACTAGCACATTTCTTTTTGGAAGTGCTAATTACTATGGGACAGCATTACGGTGTACATCTTTAATGTGCATTTTAGCATTGTAAACTTCCCCAAACTGTTTTATAACTATGACCCAAAAGGCAGGTGTATCTTGTCTAATGATCCATCTAAATGACTTCGTTCCTACAAAAACCAGACTCATTATCTTAATAGACAGAACAAATGCTGATCAGGGCATTAGTGGTATTGAGTCTCAACAGCAGTTTCACCTTCTCAAGACCAAGGTAGAAAAAGAAATTTACTGTTACAGAAAGTAGGTTACAGCTTTTCACAGATTAGGCAGAGGGAAAAGATTAATGTCCCATTATATAAATGTCTTACTAAGATAGAATATAAGAGATGGAAAACACCAAAACTAGATAAAACCAGATCCAAGTCTAAACACAAAATGGTACAAAGTTTTCCATAAAGGACCAGCAGCTTTTTCTGCAATGCATCAGTGAGCATAAACACAGGCTTCTATAGGAAAACCAAAAATTCTATTTATAGGAAACACCTGGAGTGTCTCAACCTTCTGCTCTCCTACATGACAGTGCCCATTTACCCAAGTTTTCTTTTAATCAGAAAATATTTTATCACCAAAGACTCCAAAAGTACTTGACTTGATGCGCAATTTCTTACAAATCTAACAGAAAACTGTGATATTCTATTCATAAGGAAACTTTAAGTAAATAAATTACTATGTATGTCTCAGTGTAAGGTAGAGACTTAATAATTTAACAGATAATTCTAGTTTTATAATTGAAAAAGCCTTTATCTAAGGTTTTTTTAACCCCATTAATTCTCCCTGAACATTGTTAGTCCTAAAACCCAATGCGGTGCCACAGTGGCTAAATCAGCAGTTAAACAATATTAAAGTTCACAGCCTGTTATTTTTAGTTCAGCCTTGCTTTGTGTGATAGGAAAAAAAGACAAAATATAGAAGTTCAGTCTCAAGACAGGTTTTAAAACTATCTCTATAGTTTTCCTGAAGCTAAATTTGCTGTTTCAAAGCAAGTGGTAGAAAAATGACTTAAAAGTTGTGCCCGATCTGAACAGCAGTGTCAGTTACACATCAAAAAATGGGATTTTAAGGTGATATGAAAATAGGAAAAAAAAAAGTGGGGGAGGTGAGGTTCCAGGTTTAAAACTCCAAGGATTTATCATATTTAATATACAATGATCACAATCTTTAAGTTGCCTAGTATTACTTCATATTAACATACTAACATTACTTTAAATACTCTAGTGCTTAAAGAGCTCATCACAAATCAAAGTGGTGGGGAGAAAGAGAAGAATTCTTGATTTCACCTGAAAAATGACTTAAAACTCAGTGCAGAGCAGATGGAGCCTCCAGCTTTCCTCTGATAACACACAGAGAAAGCGCAGTTTCACAATGCCCAGGAGACATTAACTCTGTGTATTGCCCAGCTGACCTAATGACAATCCCTTCCTCCATGAAGCCCAAATGAAGTACATTTTAGGTTGGGCTATGAAGAGTTAAAAACCAACTCACAGCACTGACTGGCTCTAATTCTCAGGCCCATCAGATAATCAAACAATCCATCTGATCTTTTGCTTGTATGTCCTTTAACACATACAACCAAAATACTACTATATAAATGACTCACTTAAAAGTATTGGTTATTCCATTTGCAAATCACATAATTCCTATAATTCTTAGTCATCCAAAAGATGTCACATATTGTAGCTTCATAGAAAAAAATATACATAATGCATAAAACTTCAAACAAAATAGCTTTCGCTTTGAATTGTTTTTCCCAGTGCACTGTTCCATGAAAGCAATATAACACACTGCAAAAGGGCAATACATTAAATTTGCAGAGGGGTCTTTTATTTGTCTTTGAAATTATTCATAACAAACAAACGCTCCAAGAGCAGACCTCATCAATAATTGACAGGAAGATAGGAGGAACCTTGCAAGACAGAAATAAACATTGCTGGGAAACCTCCAGACAAGAATAAGGAAGAAAAATACGGAATAAATGCTCACGAACTATAGCAATGCGGGTTAAGATAACCCACATCATCACTCATCACTGCCACTGACCATCACAGGGTGAAGCAGGTGTTTAGGGTTGGCAGAAGTCTCTGTCTCCATGAAATAATGCAAAAGTGATGACTGACACAAAAATATTACATTCAAAGTACACTGAACACACCTTAAATACAGACCAAATTGCATTACTATCACTGCAGGTGCAAAGCAAATGTATTTTTCACACCGTTTTCCAGTGGATAACCTAGGAATAGCCAATGATGTCGTGGAGTTGTTTTTTGAGAGAAGAAACAAGTATTTTGGAAAGCTTGCAAAAAAACCCCCTCAAACCAACAGCCCAGACCCTTAAGTATTTAACTGTTAATTTGTAGGCCAATAGTTCTTCATGCTTCGTTAGGCTTACTACTTATTTTCCAGAGAGAGGAGAAGAGCAGCTCTTACCAGCGGGCTGCAATTACAGCCTGAGCGCTGGGAACACATGAAGCTGCTCACAGGTTCCCACACATCGCTTCAAAGAGAAAGGAAAAAGCCAAGAAAGGGATTTATTCCAGCTAGTCAAAATCAAGGTGCATCCAGGAGTTGTCTAAAATCCATGTTTTAAGGGGTTTTTAGAGGAAGCACCAAAGGATGACTGATATCACTAAAGATACTGCCTGGGTCCTGCTGTTACTTCTTGTCAGCAAAACTACTGGAATTTTTCAAGACCTCAAGGAGTGCCTGTAACATGAAAGCAATCTTTAAATTTCTAAGGATAAAACTGCCATTGTGGAAAAGGGTGCAGCTCCAACCTGCATAGCCACTCACCAAAACTAAAGTCAATAACTCATAGAATTGTGTTTTATACTTCAGAACTAATTTTGTGAGGCCACATTGATGCCTGAGGATTTTTGCTTTTATAATTTCATATATCTGTAATCCTGCTATTCTTTAGAGTGTAACTCCGAGCTCCATATAGAGTGTTAGCAACTGCTTTTTCCATTTTTGTCAGACACAACAATTCCTCTCCAGGCCTGAGAATCAAGGACACCTCACTGTCTCAGGCCCTGAGAAATGGAAACAAAAGTGAGTTGGGGGGGAGCAAGCTAAGAGAATGGGACTGCACTGCCTGAAGCTGTAATTGGACAATTAACCTCTGATATGCAAATGGACAAAACTTATATCTGTCCCAAAAACGTGTGACTGTGTCTATCCTGGGTGCAGTCTCGGTGAGACTCCTGCACTGCCCAAGGTGCGCCCTGTGAAGGCCTTTCAATAAATCCCTGCCCTTTATCCTTTCACTCTGTCCAGCCTCTGCTCCAGGTCAGCCTCTACAAGGCATCAACATGATGGCAATTTAACCCTAAAAAGAAATCATAATCCTATCGGAAATTAAGGGGGTTAAACACACTGATCATCACTTCAAGTCAAAGGGCAAATTAACCTCTGCCTGGATTAGCCATCCCCTTCTGAAATCCCGTATCCTGCATTGTAACAAGCACACGGCAATCGCACTGTCCACGGCTTGTGCTGCCCTCCCCTTGCCTACGCATCCCACACACTCCCCCACGCCAGCAGCAGCACTTAGCTGATCATACACTGAGCTAATCTAGGCCACAGCTACCCCAGAGGAAAATATATCATTAATTTCCATCCAGGTCAGCTCCCTGATGACTCTTCCCAGCTGCTCACATGAGCTACAGTGGCAGTGGAAAAGCAGAGGAGGTGGGAATGGTCAGCAGGGCAGGCCAGGGGCAGGACTGCAGCCACCTCAATTTAGAGCAGCTGGAGCTCTCAAGGAACTCACTTTCATTTTTACCAAAAGCAGCAGTTCTGTGCCACTTCACATTTCATGGAGGACAGAGTTTAGAGATCCTCTGCAACTGAAAGTGCTGGAAAGAACGCGGCACAGGAGCTGCTTCCCTAAACGAGGGCTCAAGCAGGAGCTGGCACGATTCATTAGCAGCTGTAACAGAGAATCTCCCAGATCACCTGTGTACCTGTGCTCACTTCTGCCATTTAAATATGTATATATCTATATGAAGAATTCTGTCTGATGAAGCAGTGTAGGAATGGACATCTGTTATCAACAAAGAGACCGCGTTTGCTTGACTGGGAGCTCATTAACATCTCTTGGAGATTTAAGTGCCTCCTACCTTCATGCAGTGCTCTCCATAGTACTAGTTAGCTCTCCACCCAGGAAAGTCATCTGCATCTCTAGCAGACAATACTATTTTATTTTCCTCCCTTTATTAGTTTTTAAAGTATTTCAGTATTATCACAGAGGATACTTCTAACGTATTTCTAAATGCAGCACTAACATACTGTGGTATTTCTTAATCTGGAAAATGCATTGAAACCAACACACTTGAACCTTTAAAAAAAAATAATTTGACATGGTAACCAGTCAGGCACAGAAGATCAAAACTTGGCCAAAGACTCCTCTGCCAGGTAACTGAAGCCAAAAATGAAAACCTCAGCTACAAAGAAATGGAGTCCAGCCAAGTTAATTTTGTACAAAACCACACCAAGTAAGAGGGCAATACACCGAGCAGAGAATTGGATTTCCAGTCTCTCATCTTTTCTGTGAAAGACATACAACACTGACAGCACAGATGGCACCGACTCAGTCCTAATCAAAACTAATGAAGTTGAACTTGATACACATCTCTTTAATGAGCAGAATGTATTTTTGTTTTCCCATCCATTTTAAAGCTATCACATAGCAATAAAATCATTTAGACAGCACAATAAATGCACAGTGTATTATAACAGAGGTAGTATTTTGTGAACACCCCAGAAAATTTGTAGCCAGCGATGAAATATAGAGACTGAATTGAATTGAATTGTAGGTAACTTTCCTGTCCCAATATAAAGATCAATTGGTATCATACCATTCATCTTTAATCAAAGAAGTCTTGTTCGGTTTTGTTATTTTTAAAAGAAACTTTACAAGGCAACACGCTTTAAAAAAAATACCCTTATTAGCATTTAAATTCATATAATGCACATACATGGGAAAAATTATGGTAATGACTTAGATGACATTTCACTTTGCTGGCAGCTACAGAATTAAAATCTTCATGCTTGAGGGTCAGAGAGAAACCTGGAATAACTAAACAGACCAACCCCTGTCTAGATCACTATGTCAGTGCTGCATACAATTCAAAATGAAAAAATCTATATTTTTATTGGGCTGTCTTTAATTCTTTTCAAAATAAAAATCTAGAATACTTCATAACAAATAATATCACTCAAAAGAAGACAGAATTAGCGTATGGCTTACAGTAAAAAAAAAAAAAAATCAATAATAAAACCATACAATGAGCTTTAATTGTCAGTAAGATAAAGCAAGAAAATTCACCTCCAGCACAGATCAGGCACAGTGCATTATGCCTCCATTTTGAGTTATTGACAACCCTGTGTCTCCAGTTCCATGTTATTCCATGAAAACACGGCTGTGCTGCTCCAGGCCCTGAGGGCAGCAGAGGGAGGCTCTGGCACAACAGCACCAGCACCGGTTCGGCACCTGGAAAATGCCTGCACAGCACTGGAAAGGCAGGAGCAGCTGGAAGGTACGGCAAGTTTCCCTGGATAATACAAAACTTCAGGTAATCTCTCCTCATCCTTCCTCCAGCCAGGCACCTGGATCTGCAGAACTGCAGGCATCCAGCTGCACAAGTCCTACTGCTTTGGTGTGAAATGGTTCTATGAAGTATTTCTTACAGCTTTTTATAAATGTGCCATCAAACCCCAAATCAACCGCACACACATAGGTTAAACACTGAACAAAACCACGTTTCATCTGATCTGATTTTAAATAAAAAATAAACCAAACAAAACCTCCAACTTAATGATGGAAGCAGTAAAATTTGTAATTTTAACCCTCCCTGCCCCACTAACCTCCTGTTGTGCAAACAAGAGTGAAAAGCACATTACAAAAGATACTGCTAATATAATAAAAACAGCCTGTTAGCATTTTTATTAATTATCTTCATAAATATATATTGTGCCTTGCAATTAAAATTCCGTGTGCCTGAGTTGCCATGGCAGCACAACTTCCGCAGCACAATAAATTCTTCCAGCTCAGCCAGGGCCAAGGCTACAAAGCTGGAGGCAGGCTGGATTTGGAACATTTCGGGGCAACCGGTGGAGACAGGGCAGAGATTATGAGGAAAATTTAGCTTCCACTGGATAGAAAATGCAGGAATCGATATTAAGCGAGCCTTGGGCGTTTCCAGGGTGACTTCTGAGGAATGCAAATTCAGAGTTCTTTTCCTTTTTTCCCCATCTGAAATTGTCTTCCTGGTGCCCTAATAGCTAAAAACAACTCTGACAGACTCTTTGGGCAGCGCTCACCTCGGGCAGCCCGGCTGGAGCTATAAATAGTGCTGCTGCCATCTGCCACCCTATCCCACACTATCCCTGCGCCGCTGGCGCTGCCAGAGGATGGCTGGACCTTTGGCCAGGCCTGCAGGACCACACTGCGAGGCACAGATAATGAGGTGAGGAGCAAAAATGGGCCCACTGTAATTAACTGCTGCTTTGGTAGTCATTACTGTAAAGAAACAGGATGAATGCTAAGGGAATCTGTAGAAGTACAACTAATAATACTGTGTACAGTGCGGGCGCTTCTCTCACCGTAGAGTTCAGACACGGCTCCTCACAATGACACCATCCTTGCTTTCAGTTTCACAGAAATAAATGATAGGTAAAAATAAACCCCAAATATCAACTGCAGTAGCCAAAAATAATCCAGTTGGGGAGCCAAATCCAATGTTCTGAGTGAGTCAGCACCAAGAAACTGGAGTGAGTTTAGAGACTGGGGTTTGCCCTCTCCTACCCTTTCACTCTGTCCACCATCCCCACACCAGCACAGACACTGGGGCAGACCCTGTCACTGCTGTTGCAAGGCAAAAGATGACAGGAAAGCAAATTTTCCTTTCCAGAGTAATCCAGACAGCACGGAATTTCAGAAGCAACCCTGATGCTGTTGGCATGTCTGCGGTTCAACATCTTTCATGTAATGCCTGTCTCGAGGAACAATGGGACCCCTCTGAGCACGTGTGGCCACGATGGCTGAGAAACACCTGATTCCATTGGTGAAATACACTGCACTGAAGTTAACTACAAAATTACTGTCTGGCACTGCCAAATAACATTGCTAATTTGGGAAAAAACCATTGTATTGGAAGCGTTCAAGGCCATGCTGGACAAACTGGTCTAGCGGAAGATGTCCCTGCCCACGGCAGGGCGTTGGAACCAGATGAACTTCAAGGTCCTTTCCAAACCAAACCATTCCATGGTTCTATGATAGTTGATCTCTTTTTTTTCCCTGATTAAATACTTCGGGGCTTGATTCTGTTCTCACCGTGGCAGAACTGCTATGGATTTAGGTATGCTACAGGCACACCGTTCATAAATAAGAGTGACAGCTACATAAAGATTTTGACATAATTATTCAGAAATTATAAAAAATTCAGCAATGCATTTCTTGCATTTCTAAATCTATCCTTGTAGAGTTGCAACCAACTGATTCAGAAAAAGCACACATTACTTAATTTTTTAAAATGGTGTGGTTCTGAGTACGTTGGGTTCCCCAATATTCTTGATGCTTTAAACATCAATCTCTTGTTTCTCTGCTTGCTCCTGTGCTCATCCCATATTGCAGATCACGGGCACGGGTAATTCTTTACTCAGCACTGGTGGTACTGCACATGGAACACTGCGTGCCCTGGGTCAGGTCCATCAGTTACATCTCTTGTAACTACAAAGTGGAGAGGGAGCAGCAGAGATCCACCAGGATGGCTTAAGGCTGAAGCCTGTGACATAAGAAAAGGCCAGGACTGCCTGGTTTAAGCGGAGAAAGAGAAGGCCAAAGTGCAAGCCAGCTGCGGTCTATCAAGAGGAAAACATCCTTCTCTGATTCTCTATGTTCTATACTTATAGAATCTCTGAGTCATTTAAGCCAAGCACTTTTTTTCTGCAATTTGGACATGGCTTGTTTGTATTGGTGCACTGGTCAGGAAATTTTGATTTTCTATCATTTTGATACAAAAACTTGTTTGACATAAATCGTAACTGCCCAAAGTGTTTTCAGTTAGAACAAAATAACATCAAGTGATAACCTTTTGTTTATCATAACAATATCTCTGAAAAAAAAGAGTAATTTTATAGCCTCTACAAAAATGTCTCCAGCAGTGCTCAAACCTCCTCTAAGTGTTCTGCACCAAATCAAGCAACAGTTCCTAATGTTCTCCTAAAAGATCATGCTATAACTGCATCATTTTATGATAATGCATTATAAGCTCAATTTTGCCTGCAGTCTTCCAGCTTTTGGGGGTCTGTCAAATTCTAAAGAAAATACGTATTTCCCCTACCAATAAAATCTAACAGGAGCAGAACGGGAGTTGGAGTTTCAGACCTGTCTGTGCTGGTTTTAAATGGCAGATAAGGCCCAGTGAATTGCCAGCACATACACTTCTCACACCAACAGCTTCGTGAGCGTGGTCACACCAACACAACCGCCACTCACCTTCACAAAGCAGATGTGAGAATAACAAAATCTCATTTACCCCAGGCTATTTTCCTCGGAGTTGTCCTCTATACATGCACACTTGTGCTGTGCAGTGATGGGACACTGGGAAGGCAGTGCACCAGCACATGTTATCCAGAGCAGATTCAGAACCCCTGAGAGGTCTGTCAGGTTCTTCTAGACCGAGCTGTAGCAGCCTTGGTTTAGCGACAGCCAACAGTCCTGCTCCCAGGGAAAGGCCTAACTGCATGTCCTCTGGACAGCCCTTCCCCATCTTTGGCTGTGCCTCCTGGATGGACCCTGCAGGCAGACAAAGAACCTTGTCCTGTCTCTGCATCTATTTAGGACCTCTGCTACAAAGGCTAGAATTCTTCAAGAACACTTGCAGAGGAGAAGAGATTGGTAAATGAAGATTCCACTCGGGAATCACGCTGTTAACTTGACTAACTACCAAAAGTCACTTGCTGTGTGAGCTGAGAACATGTTCCAGCTCAGCTCTCTAGTTCATGGAATCATAGAATGGTTTGGGCTGGAAGGGACTCTGAAGATCATCTTTACCCAACCCCTCTTCCATGGGCAGGGGCACCTTCCACTATCCCAGGTTGCTCCAAGCCTCATCCAGCCTGGCCTTGAACACTTCCAGGGATGCAGCAGCTACAGCTTCCCTGGGCAACCTGTGCCAGGTTCAGAGGCACTGGTTCAGAAGGATGACAGCTGGGGATCAGCATTTTTTCACCTGCTAGCAGCCAGGATCTTCCAAAGCATTCCCACTTCCTTTGCACGAGCGTACACCACACCTGCCTGCACACAAAGATTTGTGAGTAGTGAGGTACCTAAAGAAGCCACTCCAGTACCTCCAGAGCAAGTCAGTAGGAGGAGGTAGCAAATATTCACGTGTATTTTTTACAAGGTAATCTTTCTGACAAGGTAATCTCTAATGTACTCTAACCCACGTACTGTTAACTTGCACACTCTTGGCACTTTAAATATCCACTTTTGCTTCACATGGGAATTCGCCCCAGCAGTGGAGCCAGTATAATAGGAACATGACTGTTTTCCAGGCAGCCAGCAGAATTGTAGTTTCTCATAAATGACTTTATCAACAATTTTGTTTCAATTATATGTTCAGACTGCCAAATTGGATAAAACGAATCCTTTGTTTAACTTTCATCTCATTCCTGAAAAGATAAATTCACCTGCCTGAATAAGCAAAATAAGCACGGATGAGTTTTTTTCTAAGCACAGAGAAAGAGTAAGTCATGGAAAACTGGAGGTATAATCAACTAGCTTAAAAAATTCTCTTATCAGTACAGAAATAAACAGCCAATTTTGTCTGCAGTTTTAGAGTTCTTTGACTAAAACAGAATCCCAGAGGTGTTGAGGTTGGAAGGGACCTCTGAAGATTGACCAGTCCAAGCTCTGCTCACAGCAGGGCTGCTCAGGACCACATCCAGTCAGGGCTTGAGTATCTCCAGGGATGGAGATTCGGCTGCCTGTTCCCTTACTTCACAATTCTCACAGTAACAAGTTTTTTCTGAGCATTAAACAGAATATTCTGCATTTCAGTCTGTGACCACTGCCTTTTGTCCTTTCACCGGATAACTGTGTCTGCCTCGCTTCCTTACCAGCCCCTGTCACCAGCTTTTTGTACACGTGGGTAAGACCTTCCCTTCCCTGCCCATGATCTCAGCTCTCAGCCCCCCTTGGGCAGTGGGCACTCCAAACCCTTTATCATCTCCATGCCCCTGTGCTGGACTCGGTTCAACACGCCCTTGGTGTATTTGTCACTAACGTTTGAAGCATGAGCAGTTACCAAGAGGTCACATTTTATGAGCACATTGGCTCCCTCTGGACCCTACATCTTCCAAAACTGCAGCACTGCTAGGAACGGGTAAAACACACCAAGCTCTCAAACCATTACCTTTGGAAATAGCATATTTCTTTGATAATGTCTGTATTTACAGGAGATTAACAAAATTTTTTCCATTTCTGCATCAGAGAGGACGTTTCCATCACAGTGAGGTTTCCAGGCCAGACACCAGTGTTTTGCTTGTAAAATACTAACCCTGAAGCACTACAGGAGAGTAGCAGAACAAAAGGGTTTTATCATTATTCTTCCTGCTTTAATTACTTTTATCAAATGCCAACTGAGACAGGCTATTTTTAAACCCTACCACTGATTCTGTAATTACATGAGCTTAACACAGATTTTATTCTTCTCTACTTATACAGGTCTATCCTAAATAAACCTTAATATATTTGTGCAGAAAGTACCATAGGATATTTACACACCAATCAATCTGAAAACAGCAACTTCCAGACACAACTCGAGGTTAAACTTGTCAGTTGAACACCCACAAATTACAAAAGAAAACCAAAGGATACACTGAAATGATTTAGCACTTCAGTAGCAGAGATGAGTGGTCATTAAAAGATTTGCTATTATGTGGTGGAAATACAATTTGTAACAGTGCAAATACAAATTGACATGTTGCCATTTATTATTACTTATGCAGTATCATTTTTTATACATCCCTTGAGAAAATGAACAACAAAAACACCATATTCTTATTTTATCATCACTTTCAGAGTTAATATCTGCCACTAAAATGGTAGTATTTGCCAAAAAGCAATGGAACATTATTAAATTCTTTTATTAGATCATAATGATGGATATGAAAAACTTTCAGTTTTACCTATCATCAATTTTGTAAGCAAGCTTCTTTACCTTAGATAAATCTATATTCTGAGTTAGATAGAGGAGCCTTTCTGGAGGCCTAAAAGGTGTCCAGCGCTGAAGCCATCTTCAACACTGAACTGTTGTGAGAAATTTAGAAGGAAAAAAACACAAACCCACAAAAAAAGTCCTATGAAGAACAGCTGAGGGAGCTGGGGCTGTTTAACTGAGCTGGAGGAAAAGAGGCTCAGTGGGGACCTTTGCTCTCCACAATTCCCTGATGGGAGGTTGTGGCCAGGTGGGGGTTGGGCTCTGCCTCCAGGGAACGAGTGACAGGATAAGAGGGAACGGCCTTAACCCAGCCAGGGGAGGTTCAGGTTGGACATCAGGAAGGATTTCCTCACAGAAAGGGTGGTCAGGCATTGGAAGGGGCTGCCCAGGGAGCTGGGGGACTCCCCATCCCCGGAGCTGTTCAAGGAACAGCTGGACGTGGCACTCAGGGCTCTGGTCTGGGTGACAGGTGGGGATCGGCCATAGGCTGGACTTGATGACCTCAGAGGCCTTTTTTCCAGCCTGAGTGATTCTGGGATTCCATTCTATAGGTAAGGAAACTGTACATCTGGATACTGAGAAAAGGCAGGAGAGCAGCCCACTGGAAGGAAAAGTTGCCCACTAACAAAGTAAGGAGGCACAGCCCAGCAAGAACCAACAGAGTGTCTACATCCAACATTTCAAAAGTAGGGATACAGGGAAAAAATATGAGTGAACTGTCACGGACTAACACACGCAAGCGGTGCTCTGAATTGGAACTAGTGCCAAAAGGTTTTCCAAAAATTTCCTTTTCTGGCCAAGTTCCTAACAAGGATTTGGACTCACGTTCAGATGGGCTTTTTCTGGCCAAACGACCCTTACCATTTTTAATGCTTGATGGCCAGGCACACCAAGAAAGGCAGAGCACAGCCATCTCACATCTGCTGTCTGCCTCAAAGCTGGGACCTTCAGACACGAGAAACATCTATTTAAATCCTTCCTAAACCAAGGAGAAAATTTAATCCAATTCTTCCGTATCCTCCCCAGTGAGTGTTCAAAGGCATCTCTCTCAAACATTCAGCTCTTTCTCAAACATTCAAAGAAAGCAGACTATCATCACAAGGCGGGTCAAAGGATGGACAAAGGAGGGAAAAAACCCTCAATCTATTACCATGAAAAACTATTTGTAATAAATCCAAATCTTGGTAGACAGTCTATTAACACAAGTTTAAAAGGTGAAGAATAGAAGGAAGGAGCAAAGATCCCAAAACATAAAAAATTCATACTGTTTGATTTAAAAGACTTCTCTCTTTTACACATTTTGAGCTGGAGCAATAAATGCTTTTTAGGAATATTCTTATCATTGTGTAACTTGCACATATGTGCTAACTCAAAATATAATGCAACCCTTCATAGCTTTTGAAAACTAAAGGAATGCTAAGTATAGCTCAAATCTTGACAATATTTTTTAAAAATACCTAATTCGTTCATTCTATGTTCTTCTGCTTTGATAATTATTTCTTTTCATCTTTCCCTGACTCACACACTGAGGCGACCAAAGGAGAATGAACAAATAGAGGTGGGAGGGGAGTTGAGAAGTGGCATGGACTTGAAAAGCTCTGAATGCCTTCAATCATCTGGAAAATCACAAGTTCCAATCTTTTAACTTCTGTAATTAAAGACTCATGACATGCACTCCTGAGCAGCTCTTAGGAGTTCACTGCTAGGTACAATTACATTTTAAAGGCTTTTCCTCATTTTCTGGTGCCGCTTTTAGTATCTAACACAATATTTAAACAGCTATACTTTTAATTCCATACCGATCAATAGAACCTGACTTGCAATTGTGGAGGGCAAGATAAAACTGTCGGGGAGGCACTAGAGAGGAGCCAGAGCTCTGCCATTCCTCAGCCATGCTGGTTTGACACATTCCTACTCATCTCTCGATGGAAAACTACACCCTGATTTTATGGGAGACAGAAATGACATGAAACCATGCTGAAACTTTTAACCAAATGCAAGGGGAAGTTGCATTTTCCCCACAGTGTTGTGTGATGCATCAACAGTGCTGCATCCATCTGCACTGCTTTGGGGGGTGCCCCAAATCTCAGAGTGCACGTCATCATTTTAGCATTGCTAGACTGCCCTCATGATAGGAAATAAAAACCGAGAGCAGAAAGCATCTTAAAAATGGGGAAAGAGAATAGGCATGATGGTGTTCACCATGTTTGGATTTTAACTGATGCTCTCGTACAAATCTGTGGCAAGATTTTGAGTTGTTGCTTCAAATACCTTCTTTACTCTCAATTTTCTGCCTAATTTTGGCAGCTATTGTCAGCAGGTATTTTAGAAGTACAATACACGCTCCTCGGAAAGGATATTGCATGTCACTGCTTGCTGTGCCACATCCACACCAACCCACACCCACAAGGAACTGTATTGGATAATTGGTCACATTTGAAGAATAAGAACTAGATTTTGTAAGGACTAAAAATTGCTCAGCACTCCCTACAATTAAAAGACAATAGTGTGTACAATATGCTGTATTTCAACTCTAAATTTAGATAAATCACTATCTCCAAGTCCAACGCAGAAAGTCTTAAAGAAATTATACGCATCAAACACAAAAGTAACATTTTGTATTTAAGAGAAAGAAGTGAAATACAAAATGAAAAAAAAATTAATTAAGAATTGCAGTTTAAATCAAGTTGAAGTGCATGAAAATAACACTGTGGGGCCAAAACATGAGGCTGTAAAAGAAGGAGCTTGCAGGTTCCTTTTTTTCAAGGAGAAAGAGCAGTAATTCTATCAGTGCTCAGGCCCAGGAGATGGGAATCAGGAGAAAGGGAATGTGTTTGAAAGTAATCCATGTCAGACTGCTAATACCACAACATACATCTCTTTGACATTAACAGAGACCAACAGATATAAATAATGTGCAGACAGTACATAATCTGTTTATATTTCTACTTTGCTTTTTAGTTAAGAATAGATTTTGTGAAATGAGAAGGTTTACTGAAAGCTATAGACAAAGTTCTGCCATTTTTCAGTAATTATTTAACAATTGCTGCAATTAAAGAGACAAAACTAGTGGTTGATAATTTCTCACGACAGCATCTCTGTCGTATGAGCAAGGTTCTCCATCACTCGATGTTTAATCCTGATTATCCTATACAGATGTGTTTATCAAAACCAAGTAACTATTAATTTTTAACTCCTCAAATACAAATTTTATCAAGGCCTTAGTAAATGCTCAGACCTTGTGGATTCCAAGTCCTCTGGTTTTTAATAATACAATCATATCCAGAATTGGTTTGGCATGTAAACGTAGCAAAATAACATGTTCAGAGAGTCAGTTTGTACCTAATGAAATGGGTATATAAATAAATTTATGTTTTTCTCCTCCAGTACTTTTCAGCAGGGAGACTGCTCCTAAGTTCTGCAAATAAAAAAAAATCCCAAACATTTCTTTCTAAATACCTAACAGCAGAAATAGAAAATAGCACTGTTGAAAGCACTGTGGACATGGAATTAGCACTGGTAAATCCTACCAAGACAGACTTTTCCCACTTTCACACAAGAGACTGGGCAGGAAAATGAACTGAATTAATTTTTCCCAACAGTGAAAAGAAGGAGGAAGGTATTTTTAGAAAAGAAACAAAACCAAGATTAGTTTTTAAGAGAAACTCTCACCTGAGACCTTCTCCTTCCAGGATTCCTATCAATAATTCCTCTTAGGAAATCTACATACAAGAAAATCTAAACCCCAAATAAAGGAACAGGAGTAAGGCAGGAGCCTGGGCTGGTAAGGAACTTGCACAAAGCAAATTAATTATTTTTATTAGTAACTGTACACTCTGGGAACCACAACATATATACCCAACCAGCTGAGTCAAAGTATGCAGTGACACGTACAGATGTAACTTCATTTATCTTTCATATAAAATAGAACAAATGATTGAACATAAACACCTAAGTCAGAACAGCAACACTACAGCCCATGTTGGGTACTGGAACTGAGCAGTTCAGAGACCAACAAAACATGGGCCTTGTTTAGAAAACTAAAAAAAATACCTGAAATTTTTCAGAACAGAAAACTACTCATTTCATTTGCATTCAGCATTATTTAGACACTTTTTTTTGCATATACTTCCACAATGATTCAAAATCTTCCTTACATCAAACAGTAACCAAAAAAGCAATTTTTTTAATAGATATGTACTGTGATGACATCATTTGGCTGTTTCTGTGCAACTACTGAAAAACATTCAGTTTGAGGGAGTACATTACCCCAAACCTCCTTGCTTGCCCTGTGCAGGATATTTCTTGTCTTACTGAGCAGCCTCACTGAAAACACCTCCCTTTGTTTGCAAATCCTCAATCCCACTAATAAAAGAACTCCCACATCAGTAAATACTACCTAGAGCCCGTATTATTTCCATTACTAACACTAATGGCAATGAGGTTGCTGCCTCATTTTACCCAGCTTCATGTGAGCAGCACAACAGCTCTGACTCAGACATCCTCATTTTACCATCATTATTCTTCAAACTGTCAGGCTGAGCAGTGCTCTAAATCATTGCTCTTTGTTTTTACTTTTAGTTCTTGATTTTAACACAAAATACAATTGCTTTGCTAGGAAAAAAATACTGGTTCTCCACATAAACATGTACTATTTTCCAAGCCTTTTGGCACGACGGAGAATCAGAACTATGGAGAGATCCATGTATTACAGAACAAGATCAGCAGTCAACTGAACGTAGTAATACAAAAGTTCTTAATAAATGAGGAATATGACAATAACTATTGAAATTTTTGCAACAGTTTTAACATTTGATTTAAATCATGTATGTATATGTATGTAACATGTTAGATACTAAAGGAATCTGAACAGTATAAAAATTAAAAGGAAAACTGTATTAACATTTGACTTGTAAGGAGAAAAGGACTGACTATAATTAAGACAAATGAGTACACTACATTTCCATTTAGCATACAGAACATTATACATTGTCACTGGATTTGGAACATTTTATGCTAAAACCTTTCTTAAAACAGACAGGTGTCATTTCCACTTAACTGTGGTTAATTTTCTTGGCAGTAGTTCGTGCATTAAATATGACCAATGTTAGCAGGAATAGAGGTTATTTTCTTTTAGACAGTGGCATTCAGAAGAAGTAATTTTCTCTAATTGGCTTCTGCCTACGAGCACCTACTCTGTTGGAGATGACAGAGGCAGAGATGCATTGCTGCCATGCAGGGTAGAGATGCATTGCTGCCATGCAGGGTAGAGATGCATTGCTGCCATGCAGGGTAGATGGCTTGTAACAAGAAATGAAGATGAGACATTTGAAAGTCTACTGACACTCTTTTGGTGTAAATTACAAAGCAGTTTCTGAGAAAAGCTGAAGTTACTTTAAACAATTACTAATGTAAATTCATAAAATTAAGTAATGTAAACTAAAGTTGATAAATTTAATTTTCCTGCCCCTCCTTAAGAAAATGAACTCTGCTGCAAGGCATCTCCTTGGTTTCAGCAAGCAAACAGCCTCTATTTCCCTGCAATATTTTCCTTCTATTTTATTGGCCAAACTGAACAATCACCTCAGATAAAGCACAACAGTCCACAGCCCTCATCATCCACGTCACACCCATGCTGTTCCCTGCAGCGGTGCCCAGGACAGCTCAGAGGCTCCATCATCTGCCTCTTGGGCAAATGGACAAATGTGACACGGCAGGCAGGATCAAAGCTCCTTCAGACCTGTGCTCAGTTTTTCCCTCCTGGTAAAACAAGAACAGGACTTGGCAACACGGGGAACTACCAGACTACTCAAGTTGTGCCTGTACCTTCTCTTCTGCTTCCAATCCCATGTAATTTAAAGTTCTGTTCTGTAGACTGTAAACAGTTGCATCAAAAGCAAAGAACATCCGGCAACGTCCAGGGGAATCCTCACACAGTGCTTCAGATAAAAGCAGTCCATTATACACTCTACTTTCAATATATTTATTCTCCCTTCTCTTTATTCTCCCGTGCTTTGTTGTTGAATCAGTTGAGCAGGCTTTACAAAACTTTGCCTTCCTCCTGAAAACACGCTCTGTTTCAGTAACTTTAACAGCAGTGACTAAATGTTAGCACTGACACCACTCACACACCATCTTGTAATTAGAAGTGTTCATGGGTACTGTTTCTGTTTCAAATCTGGTTGTAAAAGCTTCATCACCACTCTGCAACCTCTCCTTTATCTTTTCAGTTCTCCCATATTTGTAGCGAAAAATCCCAAGGCTGCTTTCAGTGCCCAATTACAGAACAATGTTATCCTCTAACTGCTAAGACAGCTTTTCATGAAACTTGCTCTCACCAATACATCACCATTTGCGATGCATTAAAATGTATTTTTAGCCTCATTTCTTATGGAAATGAATCTTTCCCACCTACTCCAGCTTTCTTTCAGTTTGTATCTCCTTCCAATATCCACGGCCAGGGGCAGCAGGAGGGGATTTTCACTGACATATACAGGAAAGGCACTTGACATTTTTCATTGTTGCCCATTTAAATATTGTTAAAAAGACTATTTATGACCAGTAGGTCAGAAAAAGAAAACAAATTACTTCCAAATTTGTGTTTTCACTAAATCCTTGCCTCTACGAATCTGTCCTGCCCAGCACTGATTGCAAAGCCAATACTTGCTGTACCTGTGAGTAACTAGCTAGTTACTTACCAAAACCCACCCATGTATTTATCAAAGGCTGGAACACTACATTTAGAGTGGGGATTTTATTATCTGGGGGTGTGGTACTGAAGGCTTGAGTAGAGGCAGCTTGGGAGGTTAAAATCCACGACAAAAATCAGTCTTGTTTTAAACTTTGGCCAAAACCTTCTTCTGTGTTGTTGGGTACGCGCTTCTGTTTGATATTTAGGTAACTCTGGGCAAGTTGCTCTCACATCAATTTCCTCTGTGTCGTTCATTTTTCTTATTTTTCTAAGACTGAAATCAGTTCTCACACAGTAATGTACAGCACAATTTCTTTCAGAAAGGGAACCACAATTACGCCCCTGTTCATAGGTTTGTACCTTCATTTTCTTTGCTTTTGGGGTCAGCTGTGTTTTAATCATTATTAAAATAAATTAATTCTGCTTTTTCCTTGATAACTTCAAGTATTTAGTTGTTCTTTTGGGAAGGACTGAGACCTTTGCTTCTACACCTAGGCAGAAGACAGGTAAAGACACATGACAATCAACAATAATCGGCATCATCTGCAGCACGAGGCACCTGGGGAACATCACTACAACAATCAGAGATGTATCTATTCACAGGAATAATAACTTTTCTCAGCTCCCTGTTTTGAATAAAGCATCATGACTTACACTACCAACAGTGCTTCGAAGCCTTACATTTATTTACAGTTAGTAATTCATCCCCATCCATGTTCTCCATACATACACTACCAATACAATTTATGGCTCCTATAACCTTCCCATAAGCAATGCTACAACAATCCTATAAACCACTGATTTAAGCCTCCAAAGTCACATCCATGTAAGTATTAGAATTATCCTGCTGTTTTACTCAGGCTTTAGAAAGCTATGTGTAGTGGTGAACCAGTATTTCCTGCACTAACGACCAAGACTCTTACTAGAATCTTACTGCCCTGACCACACAGCTTGGATATTATGCATATCCTCTTAGCCACCTAGAAATGCCATAAACATGAATAACTAACTGTAGCTGGAAGCCTGGGAAGTGTGGTTAAGTTGGTATCAAAAAGCTCATTTTTCACTGTATAGCATTTCTTTTATAATGGTACCAGAAAGACACTCAGTCCAGACAGAGCATCCAGCTACCTCTGCCAAAGGCTGCAGCATCTGTCAGGTTTTAGAACACTGGCTGTAACAAAAGGAATTGCTAAACACTTCCCTGCTTTACACAAAATTTTTAGAGGCTCATTCTGAAGCATGCTGACTCCCCAGGACAGAGTTTTCACACCATGCTTCTGATTCTTCAAATTATTTTTATGGGGACAAACTTGCCATGAATGTCAGCCTAAGATTTTTCTTACTGGTTTTTGTTGCAAGGTAACTCTGGGGTTGATCTGTAGAAAATGCAGCCTCATCAGAAGCAGAAGTTTTCTTCACACTTAAAGGAGGAAAATTTCCAAACTCTGGAAATCGGGCTGTCTGGTTATCCTGAGAAATGCACTGACAGCTTTCCTGAGAAAGCCTTTGCTAAGCTTTCAGTTTCACAAAATTACAGAATCAATTAGCTTGGAAAAGACCTCCAAGATCATTGAGTTCAACCTATGACCCGTCCCCACTTTGTCAACCAGACCAGAGCACTGAGTGCCACAGCCAGTTGTTCCTTGAATAGCTCCAGGGATGGAGACTCCACCACCAACCTGGGCAGCCCCTTCCAATGCCTGACCACCCTTCCTGTGAAGAAATTCCTTCTGATGTCCAACCTCAACCTCTCCTGGCTCAGCTTGGGGCTGTGCCCTCTTGTCCCGCTCCTGTAAGCTAGGAAAAACACAGTACCAATTCTGGCAAAGCCCTCCTTCCCACAGTCCCATTAAAGCTTGGAGTTGTGTGATTGGTGTGGACAATATTAAGAAACGGAGTTCTAAAACTTCATTTTTTAAAAATGCATCATTCATCTCAACAAAGTTACATACCTGGCCCACTAAAGACATTGGTTCATTCCTTAGACAAGGGATGCTGCTGAGCATTCTGGTGCAGTCTTGCCTCTCACCAAGAATTCCCAGGGACTGAGCAAACAAGGTGTTCCCAAACAACTGTTTCGGCTGATGCTTTTCTAACCCTGTTTTACAGCTATTATTGCTCAAATCAAGACAGCACATACAAATGTAACAGTACTAACTTCTAAGAAAACTCTCATTTCTAAAAGAATTGTTTTGTTACATAAATGGTGGAATTGGAAAAAAACAGAGTGAAAGAATGGATGTTGTCTGCTTCTTGACATTAACAAGAAGTTACGAAAAAATTCTCTACTGGATGATGGAAAGAGATGGGAGAGAAAATTGTTGTCTGTTTCAACAGAGCAGAATTGTGATTTATTCCCACGCACTTGTTACCTCCTATTTTATTCCTTATACCAATCTCGTATCTAACAGATGAAGAGCAGCGTAAGTCACCCACCCTACCACCCATCCTGGACATTGGACAAGGTGGGACTGCTGAGTTTAGGAGCACAGCCAACTTAAAAAATAAACTGAATGGAAACACAGCCCAGCAAGACCAAGCTCTCCATGAGGGTGCAATGGGTGCCACCACCCATTTTTTTGTTGCAATGGCAAACACAGGCTCCAGCATTTGTTTCTTTTGATTTCACTTACCTCCATGTTGTTCAACCTTCCACCCACATTTTTTATCCACCTAAAATCTCTCTTTTGGAGTAGAACTCTGAGTCTTGGAAATAGTTTTTGTTGATCAAAACCCTTCTTGGTTTGCAACTGTTTTATATTAATTGTTCATGCCATGGAGATTTGCAGTTCCCAATTTAAACTAAAAAGCAGTAGTAGAAAATGTGCTATGTGACACCTTGTTATTAGGAGGAACCATCTAAACAGACCTTTGAAAAGAATTCAAACTTCCATTAGTTTCAGTCCCCTCTTACAGAAGCTCTTCCTCTCTTCCACTCATTCTGCTTCTACCCACAATGCTCTCAGGACACCAGGGAGCAACTGCTTGCTAGAAAAGCCTGAAAAAACCTGGCTGCAACTACATGGAAAAGGGAGAATCAGAAAAAGAGAAGAATGACAAAAAAACCCAGAATTATATATATACATAAATGAATGAAAAATAGGAAGAATGAAAACGACCCATTAAATTTAACTGATAATAGTATTTCTGTCAGTAGTGTAACCATCAGTTCCAGGGAGACAACGTAACAATCAGAAAGTAGATTTAGGTTAAATAACTGTAATCCCTATCTTGGCTAAAAAAATGATCCTCACATAATACATGAGTTAGAAGAAAATAATCCAATTTCAGATCCCAGTAAGTTTATAGACAATCTGTGAAGATTACTTACTTGTTTTAGTAAGAAATCCACAGTTGTTGAGTTACCTGTATGAGATTTTGGGTTGCTCAGCAATCCTGAAAAATCAGGCCAGCTCTATTTAGGAGCTTCAAGTCAGTGTTTGGAAATTTTACTTTAAATCCCCAGGTATGTAAGTGCTCTTCTATTTCTGCTACACCTCAAAAAAGATCACAACATCCAAAGCTCTAAAAGCCATGAGATACAATTTCTGTCTCCAAAAGTCCTAGCTATTCTTGGTTATTTATTGCCACTCTAACAGCCACTTGAGAACAGCCTTTAAATTCAAAGCTCTTTCCCTGTGGGTTATCTACCTTATAATACTGAGCTTTGGAAGAGGAGCAGTGAGGTTACTGATATGCCAGGAACTGGGAACCTCTGAGAGGCAAACAAGGACCGTCAAGAAGTGCAAAATTGGTTAGAACCCATCTGGATTGGCTATTGGTCGTATCTTAATAAATGGGGAAGTGGGGGGGAAGGTGGATTTATCTTAGATATATTACAGGATTGAGAATTTATACCTGAAAAATGAAAAAATATTAGTTGACATTTAACAGTATAAAGAGAACATGAGCTTAGAGACTGAGAAGGTGCCAGAACAGATTGAATTTGGATCATCAGGTATTTTCTTCAAGATAAAAATAATGATGTGCAACCAGGAGAATAAGTGGTTGTTTGAAACCATAAAAAAAATAAAAATCTTTTTTTCCCTAAGTAATTTTTATTAATAACATTTAGTAATTAATAAAAATTCAGGAATTAAAAAAACAACACACTTTTCTAAGTAATCTCCCACTTCACAGGTCTAAATAAATTATTTTTGTAGGAAAAAAAGAGAAAATTTTAGAAATCGAACCCAGTAAAGCTGAATATAATAAGTTGCTTCTCTTTTCTTTCACGCTCTGCCCTACTGAGAGAAATAAATTAACTAATCAGAAGTGTAAAAAACAATTGCTCCAGAAGCCAATATTTGATAACAATACAAAGAAACACCCTCACAAACAAGGTGAAGGTTTCAGGCAAAATATTCTGATGACACTTCAAACTTACACCTTTCCACAGCTTCCCTCACTGACTGGAGGGAATTAATGCCTTGCAGTATCACTCTCATTNACTTACACCTTTCCACAGCTTCCCGCACTGACTGGAGGGAATTTTAACTCTCGTTAAAAACCATTTTGTCATTGAAGGGGTCAGTGGTGGTGAAAGGATTACTCAGGGTGTGCTTTGTTCCGTTTGCCTCAAGGTTTCGGTAACACCGACTGGATGAGCTCCAATCCCAATCTGGAGTTCATTCCGTGCTCCCAGATGGGAGCTCTGCATGTGACAGGCTGGGGAGGAAGGACATTTTCCTTCACCCGAGCTCAGAATGGATTTGTGCCTTTTCCTATACACAGATTCACCTCCTGTGAGTTTCCTAACTAACAATGAAATGAGTGTGAATTGAACGTTGCCCGTTTTTACAGCCTTCCACTATGTATTTGAACAATGCTTCTTGTTCCAAAAACAAGAGATCAAACCAAAACCAAACAGAAGAAAAGTGCTCTTTCTATCAGTGTTGAAAGCAAGTTTTCAATCATGCTGGTTTATCAAAACTACTCATCTGTTAGAAGAAGTAAACAACTACGTTCAACGTTAGTTACATTTTTCTAAATGTTACAACTAAAATAATTAGGAATATTATGAACACGTATTTTTATTAGGATTCAGAGCCAAGATTTTGCTACCAATCTTCCGAACCAGGCCTAAAAGATTAGAACTTATCAAAGCAGGATACAATTCCATGGCATAAAATATTGAATTCCCATTCTAAATCTAACTGTGGACTCATCGAACTCCAAGAAGAATGAAATCTAAATATAACAGAATGTATGCTAATATTGCCCTAATTTTGAAAGGAAACGATTAATAAGAAAGCAGGTCAACTCACACACTGCCAGAGATGCTGCTGCAAAGAACCAAAAGAAGTGAAGAGACTGAATCAAGACAAATCATTCTGTCCAGTTGTAACAGCAAAAGCCACAACCTGAACTTGATTTAAATGCATGAGGTTATTCTGTTCTGGACAATTAAAATAAAAGAATAATAAACTGAAGTGTGGCTAACAACCTTCTGTTATGCACAAAGTTCTCACAGGATAAAAAAGGCTTCTTGCAGCAGCAGTCAAGGGAGCTTATATCTAACAAAAGTTCTACATGCCATAAAAGAGTTACAGAACATTTTTCTGTTTTTAAGATTACAGTCGCATATAAATAGAAAAGAAGGTTTTTCATAAAAAGTCCCCCACACACTCCCTATAGCAGCTGAGATTCCAACTCTAATTCTGAATTTTCAAACAGTCCATCAGACAAACTGGACAGTAACAGATGACAGCAACAAAACTAAGACTGAATCAAGATTAAATCTCAGTCTTTCGTCTAGTCATGGAATGGTTTTATGCCTTTTATATTCACATGGTCATATTTCACTTCAAGGAAAAATGGCCAATATCCTGTTAAATTAAAAAAAAAAATCAAAGTAATGCAATTATGGGGAAAGGGAAGGCTCCACAAAGAAACTAAAATAAAATTTAACCAAACTCTTTGGAGATACAATGTAGAGATCCAAAGTTTTTAAAAGTATAACTCAAGGATATTATTTGAGCTGTTCTGTGTTTACCACAACAATCTGTATTTAAAGGGTTTTTTTACTAACGTGAAATACTACAGCAAAATATTCCTAGAATATTTTTACATGCATGAAAAAATAATGCTATTTTCAAATCCCGCCTGTCAATTTGGTTATTGCAAAATAGACCGAAAATGGGAAGTGCGATGTAGCAAACCAGAGCTCAGTGCTCTCTCCCCTTCCCCTTTCACAGCCTATGATTTTTTAGCAGTATTTTTTAACAGGGATGAGAAATGGGATTTTTGGTACATATGTTACCATATTGTCTCCAGCTGAGCACACAAACACAGCTGCACATTTGTTTCACTAGCAATGCTCTGAGCTACCGGGAAGGAGATCTAGTGAGTCGTGTGTGTAGCTGCAGAAAAATCAGGAGTTTAGGGCTTGCCATATCACTGTTAGGCTGAATATGCAAAACTCAGTCAAACTTCCTTAAAGTTCCAAGGTTCCCCTGAGGGAATGGAAATTTTTTTGCAGCCAGAACGAAGGGTTGGACCAAAATGTGCGTAACTGACAATACGAACATACAATCATACGTAAAAGCTGCAGAAATGCTTTTGGATAAAAATATTGCCATGTTTTGATGATTTCTAGACTGCAAACATGGTTAGGAGACATATTAGAAACGCCTGCCAGTGCCCACACCTTCCTTTTTCAGTATTTTAAATTGTCAGTGACAACAATATTTCCAGTACGGTGACAGAAAAAAACCCTACACTATAATCCGAATACGCACCTGAAATATCAAAATTTTCTGTACAAGCACTCTTCTTTTCAAATAATAATTACTTTCAGAGGAAAAAACCGAAAATACTCATGGTCTTGCTGGCTTCTGCAAGCATGATGAGAAATTCTACTCTAAGAAAATGAAAAAGACAAACTCAGTCACCAAAATAACTTAAACACTAACATCCAAAACTGCAATTTTGCCTGACATTTTCCCATCTTTTCTACAACGTGAAGAAGAGCAAGACGATTCAAACTAGCCTGAAGGTGCAGGAGTACATGGAGCTGCAACACAGGAAAACAAATTTGAGCACAGAGAATCTACTTCATGATTCAGGCACTCAAATCTAGCAAAGGACGGACCAAGAATGCACCTTAAAAAAACCCATTTTATTCACAGAACATAACTATCAATACTAGCTTTAAAAGCAAATAAGAAAATGTGATTAAGAGCAAACCTATGTTAACTGATCCAATTTTAAAATGAAAGGAGTAGGATGAAACAGCCTTCCTCTCTTAAAAACTAACAAGGATATATAGTTTTGTGACAGGCAGAGCTGTTTCCAATTCTATAAATACATCAGTGACAGTTCTTTCCAGATCTAGTTTGAGCTCTGGTTTTATTTCTCGATAGATAACACATTATTTCAGAAAACAGATAACATTCTGCTGATTAGGAGTGGAACAATGTTGGACTGGATCCTCATCACAGCTCATGAAGGTACTTGCCTCGACTTTGCTGTTGCTTCATTATTAACTTTGGGACTGCAGAAGTACTTGAGAAAATAGCAGTTAGCTGGTGGGAACTGCAAACTATGTGTCGTCAGCCACAACAGGCTGTCAGGGCAAAGAGATTTTATCAAGGATTTTTTTATTCCTTCTTGAATACAACATGGCAGTCCCCGTCCTTTCTTTCACCCTATAGGTTGGATACAACTTTTCCAATAGCATGATGAAGTGGAGGACTTGTTGGACTTCTGCTGAACCAGCTGCAGATTGGTTGGGGTACTCAGCTTACCCATGTGGAGTGTCAGCAACCCTGCTTCTGCAGCAGCCCTTTGGCGCCTAAAAAATCCTGGAATTTAGATACGGCTAAAAAGCCCTTTCTGCTATGACTGCCTATAAAATAGCTTGGCTCTTAACTACTGTAATTTTTTTTTTTTAATTAAAAGTATATCCCTAAGTACTTGACCTAAGAACTAGCAATACAGTCCCCTTCTCAACCAAGCTCTGTTGGTGCTTTTCCAGAAGGTATTTTGCTTCCGTAGCAAGGAAAGATGGAGACAGTGGATCATACTGACACTTCCCTCGCTGCCACCTTACGCACACACACACAGACACAGAGCCACAGATGTTCATTTATCGCTCGCAATTTTATTCAGAAAAAGCAGCTGAAGTAAACTGGGCGTTCTATTCCTGACAGACCAAATGTGAAACGAAGCACCCAGAGTGAGCAAATGAGAAGCAGTAAGGATGCAGCCAGGGAAGAGAGCAGGAGGGTAAGGTAGGTCTGCCCGTAGCTCCCCTGGCATCCAGCCTGCCTGGGACAGCGCTAGAACAGACGCCTGAGGGTAAGGACAAGAACAGCACAAACATACCGGGGCGTGCGGTCTCCCCCACCAGGGTCTCCCAGCCTCGGGCAACCTGCAGCACGTGGACTCTCGGGCCAGAAGTATGATGAGAGCATTTAACACACTGCTCCTCCCTAAACTCTCTGGAATTTATAACCCATGTCAGCTTTGACCATCCAGAGAGTCTCTGGTCAATGCATGCCATGATTCACTATACACAAGGTTTGTTTTCATAGTGCTACCTTCTTTTTTTCTGGAACAGAAACAGTGGGTAATTACACCCAGTTCTCCCCCAGGACAATCCCAACCTCACAGATTTCTCGAACTCCCCTCTACCTTAATACTCTTTTCTAAGTTGGAGAATCCTAGAGGCTTTAACTCTCCCCTAGAGAAAAGGAGTTCCTTTGCCATTCCTCAGAATTCCTTACAGCTGTGCTACCGTGGACTAGTTACATTTGGGATTCACGATCCAGTCACATCGTGGTGATGATGATTTCCAGAAATCTTCTTCTTCTTTTTATAATTACTGATATCTCAACACTTTTTAGTAAGACACGGCTCGTTAAACTATCATCTCTACAATGTGATGTACAGAAACCCAAAATCCCCTGACAGGAAGCAGATTCAATTCATTTTATTATTGTATGAAAAGCAAGACCTGCTTTTCTTCAGAATTAATATTTACATTTAATCTCTCGAATTTCATCTTCCCCTTGAAATCCAAATCTTTCCCAAAACAAATTATCAGCAGGTTTTCCTCACATACAACATATTTCAAATGTCTTTATACCAATGTAAAGAATTTTCATCTTTGTATAATTAATTTTTAAACAAAATCAATACCATTATTACAAGAGCACTTATGATTTTTATTTTTAAATTACAGGCATTACTAATGCAATGAATTTCATAAAATAAGATGATCACTGAAGTCCAGTTGTATCAATGACCAACCATCACAGAGATACTTTTCCCAAAAAAAAACGGGGGGGTAAGTGGACAGAACTTCCAGCAGCATTTAAGAAATAACCTTCCTGTTCCACCATCAAAACCAGAGGAAATACAACAGACAGATAAATTATCTCCATAAACCCCATTCAAAATACTGTTTCACCACCAGAACAGAGTTTCTTTAGTTAGCAACATTTACAAACAAAATCAGAGGCAAATGTTTCAGCCCAACAGAGGATGTCAGAGAACTTGTTATCTGTCACTGATGCTCTTGCCAAGACACCTGAAATCTGGTAAACAAGGTACAGCAATACTTCTTTTAGATACAATGAAATGCAGCCTAAGTACATTTCAGACTGGATGTGGTTCTCTTCAAGGACATGACCTTTCCAATATTCCATAAAAGTTTTTCCATGAGTCAAGTGAAGAACACAGCTACAAAACAGCAAAACTGGACTGAAAACTCAAATTTAAAATTGAACTTCAAAAACCCAAAAGCCAGAGATCAAGTAAAGCACAGCCAGAAAAGGAAAACAATCAATTGGTTAGGAGGTCACAAAGTAAGAGATCACAGAAAATATTGAGTCCTGAGTTGAAAAATCAAAAATCTGGAACATAAATTCATTACAACAGCATGTAGTTCTGCTTACTGTTAGATTTCTTTCTTTTCTGTAAGGCATCTTCATAAGCCAACATGAGATAATTGCCTGGACAATATCAAATACCCAATATTAGAGGGAAAGCAGTTTTGGATAAACCTCTTGCATTTACAGCCTGTGTTTGCTGTCTTGGCTTTGGCAATTTCAGCACGCACTCAGAACTTACCCAACTTGAGCCACAAAGTGGTCCCCAAAGCCCTTGAAATGCAGAAAAAGCTGCCACTGAAACCTTGCCATTATATGACTATTTACAATCCTTATGCACATACAGTTGCATTAAAACTCCCTATAAAAATTGTGGTGCCTGAAAATCTAGCTGATTATAATAAAATTCTCACATGGAGATCCTTTTGGCCTGTTGAGGGCACAGATGAAAACCAGACTACTCTGTTCTTGACCTAATAACAATTCATTACTCACAGCATACAGAGCTCTCTTTTAAAAATTACAACGAATTTCCTTACCATTAAAAACCCTAATAACCACAGCTCTGCCAAAGTCTTGCTGAGGCAGTTTAAGGCATTATTGCCTTCAGCTGTCTCTCACCCCATCTGCAGAGGATTAATTTCATGAGTAAGAGTTTAACAGAGGCACATGTTTCAGCCTTACCCACTGGTACCCAAAAATGGGTTTGTGCAGAGCTGCCAATGACCCCAAACAACCGAGATATGAGGAGGTTCAGGCAGAGTCTTTCCTAAGGCAGAACAATTTTACTCTATAATGGAAAACATCATTTGTCCATTCACAATTCTGAATTTAGTTGTTCCACAAGAAGAACTTTCCCGTAATACCTGCAGAAGCATAAACAACACTGGAGAGATGATATGAGGACTGGAAAGCCTCACCTGGGACAGGTATTTGATGACATTCCAGCCTAAAGTGTATGAAATTCAAAGTAGTACCTGGACCCTCTGTTATACTTGCATATACCACTACCCTGTCCCTCATTTAAATATCTCATAAAATGGAGACTTCTTCCATGGTGAGAAGAATTTGTGCTTATAGAAATAATATACAGAAGAAGGAAAAAAAAGACATTTCATTTAAAGAAAACAAAGAAATAAAGAACAATGCTGTCAAGATGCAGAAGTGCCCTCACGTGATGACACTGACATCCCTGAGCTTCTCCTTCTCAAAACCTTGGTGTTTGTCTCTTTTCTAACACTGCCAGCTGTAAATTTTAGACTGTGAGCTTTGAGGCAGGGATGAACATCACACAGGAAAAAAAACCACCTCTTTTCCCTGGTAATCCCTACACTTAGAAAGTTTTATTTTTCTCCCAGTCACCTTTTTTTTGTCCAGACGGAGTCACATGGTGGTTAAAACGAAACCCTGCAGCACTGCTGGCACAGTCTGCTCCAGAGGGTTAAGTCTGGCAGCAGACGGCATAAAACTGAGATAAAGTTCCAAAGATTTTACTGCCTAAATTTACTTTTCCTAGCTACCTGCCAGTGCAGCTGAAAGCCCTAGGGGTTCCTTATATTCATCCTACCTTTCATAGTACTTGCACAAAGGAGGAGCCTAAAGAAATTATGGATGTAAAAGTGAGGAGTTTTCAGTATTTTCTCAGGGCTGTGCTGGGGCATGGAGCCATTAACAGCTTCCTCTCCATTCACATCCCACTCCTTTATCACTTACAGCTCATGGAGCTCAGGGGATTGTCCTAATATCAGATGGGGAAAGGAATCATTTCTTTACAGAATTACTGGGAAAATCTGTGTGTAGGAAACTCCTCTTAAATACCCTTCTACATCATTTTCATCCCATCAACAATAACGGCACAGACTTTGGTTAACAACTAAAAATGCTGAGATCTATGTATAAATTCAGTATATACTTAGAAAAAAATGAAATATGTTCGTAAAATAGGGGAAAAATCACATTTAACTTGATCTCTATATTTGGTTTACCAAAGAACACGTAATCTTTGGAAAGTGCAGCCTTTAAAAAATGTTCCAGGCAATGCTGCAAATGACAGGAAAACACTACCTCAGTGACACTGCCATTTCTGGAAAGGTCTACAAATTAATTGGCATCTAGTTAACAAAGCAGTGTTTTGTTTGGTCATTCAAATGACATACATGAAAATTTTCACTGAAAAAAACCCAACAAAATCAATCAAATTCAGTTCTTCACTAGAAAGATGCACCATTCTATCTATAAAAAAAGAGCCAGAGGGAACAAGGGGCAGGGATGAAGTTAAAGGCTCAAACTTCTCCTTTTGGTGACAGGGACAGTAAAACTGAAAGATCTGCAAATCAGCTGGTCCTGGTGGATGGCTGGGGAGGCCACGGCCACCTTCGGTGACATTCCTGTCCCCCAGCCACCCCAGCTGCTGAACCTCTGGCACCGCTCCCTGGCAAACTCAGCTCCAGGACCAGGGTGCTGCCCAGCGCGCTGCAACTGAGCCGGAGAGCTGTTAAAGGGATGTTCCCCAGCATTCCAACCCCAGCTTTAAAAAATAAAGAGCCTGTATATTTATGTGTTTAGTTACAACTGCAATTTGGAAAGATAAAACAGCTCCATGTTGAAACGAAGTAGCTATTGAAATAACTCATCATTAAATCTCAATTTCTAATATGGACTGCTAAGTTAATTTACCCATAAAAGGACATTTTACTACTTTTGCTGAGTGCAAAAACTAAGTTTACTCAAGGATATTTTGTTGTCAAACATTAATGAATGAAAATTCATCCTAAAACCAATAAAACCACTATTTTAAAAAGGTCTTCCTAAACTACCTGTGAAAGCCAGCTCAATAAAGCAACTTTTCCCAACTTTTCAGCAGAGGAAGCACAAAGACTGCAGAAAAATAAAACTTGCACAGCACCTCATGCTTTACTGAGTACAATTACAAAACGGATTCTTAAGCAGAAACGGGGAAAGAATATCTTACAATAAGACAGTAAGCAAACCTTAAAAGACAGCAATGAGTTTTTCATCACTACAGTTCCCCTTCCCTTTAGAGAACAGGATTTTAAGAACAAATTTACTTAGCCAGAAAATAAGGAAGCACACAGAATTTGGTGAAGAAAAAAATACTTTTCTGGTAGTTCTTTTGCTGCCATTACACAGTTTTTTTGACTTTTCCTTAGGCTGCAGACATGGTAAGGCAGTCGACCTTGACATTGCCCCGGTATGCTGCAAGCACAAGTATCCCAGAGAAATGTAACAGCACAACATAATCTACCTGCATAAAGGAGATTTTCAAATATATATATATATATTTGTTTTGCTTATCTATCAGGCATATAGCTTCATTTTTTCATTTAGCATTTTACACCTGTTTCCTTTTTATTACGCGTATTATCAACAACCATTTTTTCGCATCAACTTCTTTAATCAGTGTCTGGTCTCCTATTTATCAGCTATTTCATAAATCATAAAGATCTTCAGGCACATGAAAGTGGCAGCCAGCTTTAAAAGTATCATTGTTTGATCAGGTTTTCATACAAGAACATGTGACTTTATACAAGGACAGAATGAAAATCTGAAGTGACAGATTGGGTGACTGGAATTTCTGTAACTTTTTTCATCCATTAAAATGCCCAGCCTTCTAATTCTGGAAGATAATTTAGCACCAGCTGGAATCCTCAGACAGCATTAGTAAACAGTAACAAAATCTCTCTCAAATAAAAATTTTAAATCATGAGTTTAGAAAACACTTCTATAAAATGAAACACACATACTGAATTTAAAGATTCATGTGACTGACCAGGTCAAATCCTGTCACCTGGGAAGCAGAAAGAGGAAAAGCAATACTTAAATCTGCTGAGGATGTTTAATTTGACAGATTCCAGGAGATTTATAGATAATAGGTTAAGATGTGACTTTACAGCAGCTGAAATTCACGGTCCAGGTAAGCAAATTAGTGTTGTTCTCACCAACAACATGAAGCCAATGTTCAACAAACCAAAAAAACCTTTAAAAAGGGAGTGAAGAACCTTGAAGCCTACAAGCTAGTACCAAGGTATTGGATTTCTCCTACATTCTCTCCCTCCAAGAACAGCCTGAGGAAGAAGGAAATCTGCAGTTCCACCAAACAAATCCACACACTGAACTCGATGGAAGGGAGGAACATATTGCTGCCTGTGCCCTTCGGGGTGAGCGAACCTCGTGGTGCAGCCCCTGAGCCAAGCCCTGCCTCTGAGCTACCGTTTCCAGGCACATTGTACACTGCTGTCCATCAGCTGCGCGCGCTGGGGTCGCACAAACGGGGCTCAGCTAAGGCACAACCGACCCAAAGGAGTTTGCTCAGGTGTTTGACACACCCGTAGTTACAGCACCACAGTCACAACACATCTGCTGCCTACAGGCTGGCTTCAATAAACGTTAGCGTGACTCCGAGCACTTGCTAGAACTTTCCTTGGATTTCAAAAGGTCCCATAGAAACTTGTCACCAGAAATGCCAATGAAAATCAGAAGCTCTAAGTGGCCAGCTCTGGGGCACAGGTATAAAATGACTTTACTGGTAAGAAACCAGCCTCGTGAATTGTGACAAATAAGGTATTTTGTTGCTCCTTGTCTAAGTCTTGCCCGCTGAGGGCCTACTAAGCAGGAAAAAATGACAAAATAATGACAAAACCAAATGAACCCAAGTCGTGTTTGTAGGAAGAGCTGGGGTTACACAACGACACAGAGCAGCAGTGAGCCAAAAGAGCCTCCCGAAATAAACATCAACTTGTCAAAAGAAGGCAGCAAACACATTTCTGTGGACATGGAGCATTACGAGATCCATGCAAAAGATACTATCCATTTTTCCCTAATATCTATGAGAGTTGGGTGCCAGCAACAGCTCAGTTCAGCTCGAGGAATGTTTCAAGTCATATTTGAATCTACTTTGAAGACGTGCAATGCCAGAAACCAGACTATGAACATTTTAGACATCAAGTAAGCAGCTTTGAAATTTGGATTTGAAATTGTTCACTCGAGTCCTAACCCAAAAGGACTTTCCCAGAGAACAGAGTGTAACATCAGGGAACTAAAGCCAAGGCTGAGTTTGATTGACATAATACTACTTTATTCCATTGTTTCAACTTTCTTACAGGTTTAAAAAAAAATGTACAGGGGTTCAGAACCACCTCGACAGAACAAAGAGTACAGTATTAAGGGAGCTCTAGAGTCAAACCACAAGTGTGCACACGTGGTCAGCTTTCATTACAAAAAGTAATAGGCACGATCTTTACATACGCATTTTGGTGAAAGAAGGAGTAATAGTGCAGTGTTAAAAGGCACCAATAATCAATAATTGGGCCTTTTTTAAAAGCCAATAACCATCTAAGAAAATTACATTTGGTTCAAAGTTATAATTTAAATACTGTATTGACTGGCATGCATCTGAACCCCTGGCAACTTATTACACAAACCTAACGTGTGCCCTTGCAAAATCAAAAAGATTTCATCAGTGCACCTGAAAGTCAGTTCAGTAGAAAAGGACATACCAAAGCTTTTGGCCTGTATTTAACACAACTGTCTTGTTCACCTCCTCTGAGAACACTTGTCTAACAAAGAGCTGCACAGAAGTATTTCTCTTAAAGCAAGTGTAAATTTTTTAATCCTCTAGCATTGACCTATTCCATGTGCTATGAAAACATTAGGCACAGACCACAATTTATGTTTTCTCTTAAAAAAACATGGTATGTGCAAGTGAGGTTCACACAACAGACTGACAGCTACAACAGTAAGCTCTTTAGATTTCCCAAAGCAAAGGGTCGGTTAGTTTTAATTTTCTAAGTAGTGCTGCACACTGCTGCGTGCCATTATCATATCTGCGCTAGGAGCATCTGTGGAGCCAGGAAGGAAAAGCTTTAGTACGCCCTAAAGGACACTACATCGCTACCGTGTGCTGATTTAACTGGGTCACGAGAGTGAACGACTGAAGAAATCATTGTACATGGGCAGTTGCAGCCAGCCAGCCAGGGAGGGCTATTGCTTCCTGCAGAAAGAACGGTTTGGAACTCAGGTTACCTCACAGGTGCCCTCAAACTCACCCACCTGCACACAATGGAATATAGGGATGCACAGCATGGAAAAAAAGGGGAAATGAGAGGGAGAGCTTCTGTGTGAGTTGTACCAAAACGTGCCAGTTTATCCCAAAGCATCATGCCCAGGGCAGGGTTTATGCATTGCAGATTTTTTGTACAACTGAAAATTGTACAATATGTGAGCAGAGATAGAGCTGATTATTACCTGCAGTATCTACTACAGTCCTCAAGTATATAATTTATGGATAGCTGCATACTGTGGTGTTGATTGCTTCCTCCTAAGTGTATTAAAATTCTGAAGGCTACAGTATATTCTGACACAAAGACAACCTGTCTACGAGGGGGAAAATGTAAGATAGTAACCTAACTAATTTGTTTTATGAGGAACCTCCTCTGATGTGGTAGTTACTTCACGCCCTTTGGAAGATTTTTATTTCTGACTTTCTTCGTCATCTCTGTTGAATTGTGCTCCTGACAATTTCACAAGAGTTCAGTGACCCTTCTTACAGCTGCCTTTGCCTTTTCCAGGATCCCTTTTAAATTCACTCTAACACCACGGCAAGCTGTTCAAGTAAACATTTCTCTCTGGCAAGTTTCCAGATACCACAGATACTATCAAAACTCTGCATTTGATTACACGCGCCAGCTTTCTTTAAATGGAGCAGGAATTAGCCCGTTTCCTCGGTTTAGGGTCCCGTACAGCCCTGTCTTTTGAGCACACACAAGATGAACATATTGTCTCTGACAGTCTCCGTAGTCCCAGCCTGAACACGCTGTTGGAGAGGCTATATATCACACAGTTGCAGAAACTATTGCTTATAGCAAGCCACGTTGTTAGGAAGGAGAGTGCTGGGTTTTCCAACACCCTCGAGCTCTCCAGCAGAAAGTATATGATATAAGGGAGCCACAGCACGTAGAACACACTGGTTATCCGGAACAAAACCATGGCATAGCGGCGGTCGGGGCTGTGCCCAGTCTCCCCAGCAGCATCCCCTTCGTGGTTAGGAAATCGAGCTCTCCGATCACTTATCTCTTTGGTGTGCTGCCGGCAAATTTTAAAGATGTGGAAATAGGTGAAACATATGACAAAGGCAGCGGGAGCGTATAGTAAGCACACGATAAAGCCAGTAAAGTAGGCATTAGTTAGCCAGGAGGTAGCACACCATTCAAAAATATCTCCATGGTAACCAGGTTTTCCCCAACCAAAAAAGGAAGGCAAGAAGATCAGACAAGAGTATATCCAGATCAGACTGATGCAGATTCTCAAGCGACAAGGTGTGACCAGTTGGTTATAGGAGAGAGGCTTTGTTATAGCGAGATAGCGATCCACACTGATGCAAGCAAGACACGCCATAGATACGCTTTTGAGCACAGAGATGATGTATCCAAAAACTTGACAAGTCAAGGACTCGTGGACACCTGTTGAGTAGTGGAGCAGTGACAAAGTAGGAACCAAGCAGCTGACTCCAACAAAAAGATCAGCATAGGCCATGGTCTGAATAAAATAGCTGGTGGTGTAATGGTGCAGGAGTGGAGCACAGTGGAAAACAAATATCACAGTTAAGTTACCCGCAATAATTAAAAATGTTAGCAAGACAATAACGACTGTCTCAAGGATACAGATGTCAACTGCATTGTAGTGACCAAATCCAAGAGGGCAGGAGAGGTGCTCAGATATGTTCATAACACTACTGCTCATATTCAGAGTCCTCCATTCAATCCATCGGGACTGGTTCATGTTTTGTGCTTAGGGAACAGTGCAATCTGAGCCTTAGTGAGCAGGTGACCTGCTGAACAGCAGCTAAACTCTGCTTCAGCGTCTCACGGTCTCTCTCTGCAGACACTGCCAGTGCTTACATGTGAGAGGATTAGAGTCCCATAGCTGTTGATGCCTCCTCAGCATCAGTGCATCACCTCTGGCACACCTTGGCTTTCAGGAAAGAACGAAAGAAAGAAAGAGAGAAAGAAAGAAAAGAAAAACAAAAGCCAGAAAGAGAAAGGCCACTGATCAGCTCCTCCAGTGCTCTTGACCCATCTTTAGCAAACACAAGGCACTTCTAAAACAAACAGAAATAAAAACTGACAAAAGAGACACATTCATTTCCCAGGGAAGGAGGGGAGGGAAATCTCTGACTTATTTTCCTGAGAAAGTCGTTTACTTTGGAATATACTGGGGAGAGGGAGAGGAAGGGAAGGAGGAACCTCAGTACAGCTCAGGTTTCCTGGACCAGCAGTTACTGGAGATAATCTTTATGCCTTAGTTTAAATCACAGACTGACTGGAGACTAAAGGAAAAAGTTCATCCTCTAATGCTGTCTTTTCTTGTTCAGTTCAGAAGATGGTACTCCATCTTATCCATGCTATTCGTTGGAAAGGTAAGGAAAACATTTTTGTCAAGGTTAATTCCAATAGACTCACCACTATTTGGGTATGAATAATGAATTTTATTTAGGGGGAGACAGGTGGGGGATGAAGCAGATTTGTCCTCTGGCTCCCAAGAAAGAAAACATACATCTCACATACAATGAGGAAGATCATGTCTATTCATTTAAAAATGAAAATAATTTAAAAGTCGATTTTGGAGACTTATGTCAATATTTACAGTTCCTTTAAACAGTTATAGTCCATTACAATTATGAATGCCAGAATCATAATTCAGTGTCCCCACAGACAAAATAAATCCTCTTCAATTTAATTTCAGCAATGGCAATTTAAAATAATCATCTTTAGAAACTCTGCCATATCTACTACAGTGGATCAGCACCCAGGAGTTCATAGGTATATCCATGATATTGCTCACCTCTGTAGCAACAACTGAATCATTTCACAAACCCCCACACAACGAGCTCAGAAACTTCCATCTGCATTCTGCTGGGAAGCTAATGAAATGCTGATTTGACTAGAAAAGCTGCCATTGTTTACTACTCCATTATTCTGTTGCTCAGCTTCATCTTCTCAGGGGTTTAAGGTTTCTATATTTATTAGATGATCTGCATAATAAATAGCTGCTTTAAAAAAACTGTTCTTCTATTTGCAGGACATAACCTCGTTCATTTTATTCACAGCTACGGAGAGAGAAAACATTAAAAGAAAGCATCTTCTGTGTTCAGTTTTAAGTAAATGCTTGATTAGTTCAGGAATCATTAGGCAGGTAATTAAATGTATACAATCTTGTTTTTTGAAAGGCCCCTAAAACGTTAAAACCATCATTAATCCTAGAGTTCCTGAGACTAGAAGACTAGCAGTGAAAATTAATGAATCCACATAAAATTATCTCCAAGGTCATTCAGCTGGCATTTGCTTTAAGTCTCTTTAAAAGTACCAGGATCTCTCTGATGTTTCTGACAGTCCTTGCCGTGTCTTCAGGAGGAATTTCAGATACTAGAAAAGCCAAACGTTCAATTCTGTCGCAGCACTTTGAGAGAAAGCATTCTTTTTGGAGTTAATTTCCTGTCGTGCATCGCCACGCTGTACAGAAAGTCCTTTTAGATTTTATAACATCCCCGAATATTTCCGCCTATTTGCTCCCTTTGTCTATAAGCAACAGAGCACGTATAAAATCACTCCTTTCTCCAATTCCCTGCTAAAGCAAGAGAGAAGCTTTCTCACCTACACGCATCCTCTCCAGCCGCTATGTCCGATACTTGACAGGGAGTCCTGTTACCGCGCTGCGGCTGGAGCGGCTGCCGCTGCTTGCCTGCTCCCCCCGTGCGAAGATTGCCTGCACCTGAGCCCGCTGCTCCTCCTCCGCCTCCTCCTGCTGCCTCCTCCTCCCCGCCGCAGCGGTGCCGGCCGCTCCCCCGCTCCCGGCCCATCCAATGGCGGCGCCGCCGGCACCGGGAGCGGCGG
>VWPU01000369.1:69084-109039 GCA_013398955.1 Callaeas wilsoni | reverse complement strand
TTCCCTTCCCTTCCCTTTCCCCAATGGCTATAAAGCAGGAATGAACCCACCAGGTTGGGAACGAGACAGGGAACCACTTAGGGCTAAATTTACAGGTCCCAGTGGAAAGATTCTAGAAACTGAGAGCTAAAGGCAAAACCAAACAAGTTTAAGATGCCCCACAGTCATTTTATGGATGCCAGACCCCAGCAGTGTCCCACCATCCTGGTGGCACCGTTTTTGAAGCATCCTTTGAAGCCGTTTTTCTCTCCCTCTGGAGCAGGGGAGCAGCTTTCACTGCTGAACAATAGGATGTGCTCAGCTGCAGCACCGCGAGGTCACACATTAATTGTACCTCATCTCAACACCAACACTCTCAAATAAACCTTTGTGCCCAGGGCTGACCTCAATTTAATTCTCATCAGTGGCCTACAAGTGGAAATAAGTCATATCAGTACCTGCCTATTTACAAGATCCCTAGGTTTCCTTTGGAACATATTTTTCCACACCCAACTTCCCCTGTGAATGCGAAAGCTTTTACTAATCTGAACCAAAATAATGTGCAAGAGCTGGGGTAAAAAGAAGAAGATAAAAGGGGAAGACAGCAAGATCTATAAGTACAGTGACTATAATCAGTATATAAAGGTAGGAGCTACTTCTTAGGGCATCAAAAGAGAGCGATGTTTACGGACATTTGTTTTCCCAAAGGGAGGCCATAAAGCACCATTTGAATGATTTCATATCTGCTCCAAAGATTGGTACAGGAGAACTTCAAAAGATAAGGATACATCATTCTGCAACTCAAACTGCTCTCCAAAGCCCCATTAATGTTGTTCATTCTCCCCTGCAGAAATGAACCCATAACTCACTCCCAGGGGTTGCAAGAAACACTATAAAATTGTCGGTATCTCGCAGGGCAAACGTCTGCATGGGAAAGATAGCGTGGAATTATGGCGCATGTGAACCCTCAGCAACCTTCCTATTGATACTTCATCACCTGCCACACAACCGTGGCTGTCCCAGCTATAAAAATCATACACGGACTGGTTTGGGTTGGGAGGGACCTCAAAGCCCATCTCATTCCACCCCTGCCATGGGCAGGGACACCTTTCACAATCCCAGGTGGCTCCAAGCCCCGTCCAACCTGGCCTGGAACACTGCCAGGGATCCAGGGGCAGCCACAGCTTCTCTGGGCAGCCTGTGCCAGGGCCTCCCTATCCTCAAAGGGAAGAATTTCTTCCACATATCCAACCTAAATTTTCCCATTGAGCTGCTGAACTTGAGGCGGATGGAGGTCAGGTGAGACCTCTGCAAAGGACAAACCTCCTTGGACAGCAGATGTTTTACAGCCAGCAAAAACACTGAATATATTTAACTATTACAACTTAAAAGGTGTGAAGGAAGGGGTTTCCAACCAGTTAATGTTTTCATGGCCCATCCTTCCAACAATTTCACATTTGGAGGTGTCTTTACAGCTTCATGTTTGTTCTCTGCTCACACTCCCAGGGTGTCACAAGCAGCTTAAAAAAAGCTTTCAGATCACCAAGGAACCACAGGGCTCCACTTTCTATTTTAATTTATATATTTTTAAGTAAGATGTTGAAAATCCCTGTAATCAGAACTAAAAGCATGCACTCGTGGGACCTCTCAATTGAAAACCACCAGTGAGTTCCCACAAGATGTTTCCACTGGATCCAGAAGGTTCTGAGAGTATTTTATTAATCAATAAATGCACCCCAGTTTTAAACGTGTGTTTATATATCCGTGCTGCAAAACAAGATTCCATGACTGCGAAAATTGCATCTCTTCTCACAGCACTTCATTTCCAGCAAATTAAATGTGGCACTACCAATAACCTCCATAATGAGGCAACTTGATGTGAAATAATTCCAGGTTTTCACAGCCTTCAGGAACAATTATGTTAAATGCATGGTGATTTAAGTGACTGAGTTTGTTCGAGCATATCTGCAGAACCTTTTTGCCACCTTCCAGGCCTCAAAAGCTCCTGCAAGTGATCTTGGTCACACAGGAAACCTGTTTTGTGGTCGTGTTGAAAGCCTCAGCACATGGCCTGCAGGGATTGCAGACTGCAGGGAGCCTTTATGGATTCTCCCTTGAGGAACTCAGGAGGAAAACCCCAGAGGGAGCAGATGGGAAGGGAATGGCAAGTCAAGACAATGCCGTCACATGGGTTTTTTGTGTTTCTGGCTGTGAGAAAGAGCCACTGGACCCCGGTGTATATCCTAAATTCTTCCTCTGCCATCTCTTGCCCTGCAGCGGCACATGTATTTACTTTAGGATTGGAAAAAGGAGAGCAGAAATTTCATTCCTGTCCTTGCTGTGGCATTGTGCCTTCCTTTGTGACCTCAGCAGAGGACTGAAGGAAGTTCTGCCCTGAGCAGATTGTCCCCAGAGCCTCTGGGCTCTCCTCCCTGGGGCTGTTCCAGAGCTGTGTGCACACAGTGCTGTGCCCTGTGCTCTGGGATGGCCCTGCTGGAGCAGGGAGCTGGGAGCAGATGCCCCACTGTGGTCTCTTCCAGCCTGAGCCATTCTAGGATTCTGAACATAGAGAAAATATCACCTATGTAAACATATCAGTGAATACTCTGGAAGTAGGATTAATTCGATAAACTATCCATCTTTAATGACAGAACATATTTTTCATTAGAGTAATTCTCACAAAGTTATTATATTCTCTCCAAAATGAAACCATATTTCAAGATTTTATTATTCCAGTGTACAAAACTGGGGGTTGAGACACGAGTGAATACCAATGATCTGGTGAGAGACAAGTCACAGCCAACACGATCTGGCAGAATCGCTCAAGCCCTCACATTTTATTTTACAGTGATTATATGGCATAGAACTTTTTATGGAATAGTCTAATAAAAGTGATACAGCACTGTGTGAAAGCATTTAAATAAAAGGACTACTTGATCCTGTCTTTTAAGGTCTGCTTAGCTGGGAGTTGTTCTCTGAAGCGCCTGCTGGAGACCCCGCAGTCACTGAGCCTCATCAATTTTCTTCTGTTCTGTGGAAAAGCCTCAAGGTCTCTTCCACTCTCTGTTCCTCCTCATTTAATAATCAGAGAATCACTTAAGAATTGAGATTTGATGAGAGCCAGAGCTCATCCTCCCCTCTGGGACAGTGGGAAATCACCAAAAGATAATGTTGCACTCTTTGCCCATCTGGTTTTGCTCCAGATGGGCACAGACATCCCTTGGCCAGCAGAGAAGGTGCAAATAGTGACTCTTCTGTATTTTTGTGTGTATTTCAACACTAGTGCCTGCAAAGTGAGGCAGTGTCTTTAAACTGAACATTTCAGGTGATGGTCTCCCTTCTGCATAATCAGAATTTAGCAGTACCAAAAGGCTTTTGGAATTTGACTGTTTGACTGCTGAATTCTGACATTTCCCACATAGCCGTTAGATTTCAACTATCCTGACTGCTATAAAATGTGCCTAAAATTATACTCTTCAGCAAAACTCACAGCAAACAGTCTCATCATTTGTGATTACCATGGTCAGTGTCTCATTCCTAGCTGGGTGTGTGCTCACTATGAGACCACAAGCAAAATCTGCCCTGCCTCTCGGTAAAATAATTCCTGGATAGATGGAATAAGAACCAAGAAATTACATTTAACTTTTCATAGTACACAGCAACCTTCATGGAGCACAGAGAGACTGATCCTCTACCACTGCTGAGTTCTGACCTTCAGCAGCTTTGTTTGGCAGTCTCAGAATTCAAGATTTTCCACAAGTGCCATGTGAAACATGAGCTCTGTTTCAGTTCCAGAGGCTCCTGTCTTTCCAAAATATTCCTTTTACCAAGAACTAAGCCTGGAGGGAGGAAGAGGCAAAGGCACTCCTGAAGCCCACCCTGCACACAACTGCATCAACTCTCTTCCCAATCTAATTCCCTTTGGAAGTCCAGAGCGCCAAGGAGAGTCTCATTACTGTTTAATTACAGAATCTCAGTATCCCCGAGGTTGGAAAATCCCTCCCAGCCCATGGAGTCCAAACTGTGCCTGATGCCCACCTTGTCCCCAGCCCAGAGCACTGAGTGCCACCTCCAGGCCTTCCCTGGACACCTCCAGGGTTGGGGACTCCAAAGCTCCCTGGGCAGCCCCTGCCAAGGCCTGAGCACCCTTTCCATGGAAAAAAGAGGGATATTCCCATGCCTTGACCTGCACTGCTCCTTGTCAGCCCTGGCCCATGCAGTGCCTGGAGCCATCAACAGCTGGAAACCACAGCAGATACACAAACCTTGTGTTCAAAAAGAAAGGCAGTGGCTCCAAAACTCTGAGGTTTAGTGACAAAAGTCACTAAAAGCCACCTGGATTTTAATGCTCAGCCCAGAGCACACCCAAGTGCTCCAGCACTGAGGAACGGCTTCCTGCTATCCCAGCTGAGAAGAGCAGGAAGAGAAAGAGCAGGGACACACTGAGCTTCTCTTGCAGCAACAGTGGTTCCTGCCACCACCATCCATCTTCCCCTTGTGTCAGCCAAGCACTTGGAGAAGTGTTCCCATGCTCCATTAAGTCGGCTGGAATCGGCCTGGAATTGACCTGCTAATGCAAAGGAATCATATGACTTTAAAAGGGACAATTTGCTGCAGGGCTGGAAAACCATTGGTGTGAGAAGAATCATCCCCCAGCTAATCAGCTGTGGCCACTTGTGGAATGGGCTCCGTCAGGAGTGAGCACAGGGAAAAAGGCAGCGCCGTGAGATCCCTGCAGCTGTCAGGACATTTGGAGACGCAGCAGCCTGAGGTCCTTATGATGGTTAAACAGTGCACAGTGACAGCCAGCACGGAATTGGGCATGAAGGTGTGGAAGTGAACTCTTAAACCCTCCACAGATTCGTTATCTCTATCTCTAAATTTTCATAATGCTGGATTAAACAAAATTGCCGCGACCTGAATCCTCCTGTTAATAAAGAGAGGTGGAGTGGAAACACGAATCAGGGAGCTGATCCTGTGTGCTTTGCTGGGGAGCCCGGGGTTTAGGGCCTGGAAAGAAGGGAGCAATCATCCTGGCTGGAGAAAAGATGCTGGCAGTGCAGGGAGAGCCTGGAAATGGGGGAAGTCCGTGCAAACAAATGTCACGGGGTGCCCAGGGACCTGGGCTGGTGATGCTCAGCCCTGGTAAGGGAGAAACGGCATGAACGAGCAGGATTTCCTGTGCAGCCCCTCCTGCCAGCAGGGATCTGCCCTGAGGGCAGGAAAGGCAGCAGATAATGAAGATGCTGGGCTGAGGGTGGCTCACAGGGGTGGGTGTGTGAGGGAATCAAGTCAGGTGAAAGCTCTGATCTCCTGAGGTTCCTAAATAAACCCCAGGACCCAGATACCTCACAGGCTGTTGTCCTGGGTTGCAGTGTATTCTATTACCATCTTCAGGAGCTGTTAAACCAGGTGGGGCTGTGTCCCTTGCCTCCTCTCTCTGGACTATCTTCTGTTAATGGGCCAGCTGTCCAAACCAGGTGGGGCAGGGTTCTTTATCTCTCCGATGACCCATCCCCCTCTGGGGGATATCTCCTGTTAATGGCCCATCCAGTCTCACCACATGACTGATAAAATTACAGCCTCCCATTGTGAGATGCTCTGCCCAGAGGGAGGAACCAAGCCTCCCATCCTGGATATAAGCTAAGACTTCGAACATCAGAGCCAGCCCTTACCTACTGGATTCCCAGAGGACAAGAGCTGCCACTGGACCTTCAGGTGAAGACCAGACCTTTTCTACAGGATCACTGCTTCAGCAGAGCCATCGCTCTGGAGGCCTGCAGCCACCATTTTATCGGACTGCTACCAACACCCTGACTGACAGGGTGTCAGCTTGTATCCTGACTCTGTCAGTGGCTTCTTTTTGTACTATTGCATTTATTTTAGTTTTTCCTATTAAATTGTACTTCTGACTTGGAGTTTCTCAGTGGTTTTGCTTTCAAACCAGTACAGCTGTCCAAATGCAGATCCCCCTTCCCAAAGCACACCTGACACAGCACCACAAGCCTGACCGCTCTCGCAGGTGCTGGAGAAGGGAGATGCCAGCATGTGACAGTGAAGAGGAGCATCAGGCTCAGGCTGACCCCTGCTCCAGGACTGGCTGCAGCAGCTCAGCTTCCAGGGACACACAAAGGAGAAGGCGTCAGCCCGGAACTCCAGAACCTCAGGATGGTTTGGGTGGGAAGGAACCTTAAATCCCACCCAGTGCCACCCCTGCCATGGGCAGGGACACCTTCCACTGTCCCAGGCTGCTCCAAGCCCCATCCAACCTGGCCTCGGACACTTCCAGGGATCCAGGGGCAGCCACAGCTGCTCTGAAGTTTTCATAGACACATTCACACATTTTTGTTCAACTCATTAAAAAAGAGGGCACTGTTTGGGAAATGGATCAAAAAATGGAAGTCATGGCTGTATTCAGTTTCATATAAAGCTTTAAAACTAATTATTATTAGTATCTGGAGAAGGGGACAAATTGGAATAAATTTCATAAAAAACTGAAGGCATGAAAAATATTTTTGCGCACAAAAGACCAATTATGATTTGTCATTGGCTCAGCACTACAGAAACCCAAATGGAATTCTTTACAAACAAATATTTTGCTTAGCAAACTTCTAGATGATGCAGAAAAGTATAATAAGCTCCCTTAAATTGTAATTTCAACCCTTGCTTTGGAGTACATAGTAATAAGAAATAACCGCCCTGTCAGGATAATGCTCATGCAGCTTCTAAAGAACCAATCACAAAACCTAAACCCCACAAGTAATCCCCACCTCCTCCCCTAGAAACAAAGATCAAAAAAATAAAAACCAATGGCAGTGCCCATTTCAAGTTGATGGCAGCAAAATCTAAGTTCAAGTGGCAGAAAGTATCAATAAACAAACTCCTCAGAGTGAGTTACAGCCACTTCAGCTTTATTACTTATTTAGAGACTATTCATCTTCAGCAGCCACTAGACCGACACTATATCCCATTCCACTCCAAAATAATTCTCACATCTGATCTGCTGGGTGTAGTGGGATTAAAAAAAAAAAAAAGGTAAATGTAGAACAGGATGATTTATAGAAAAAACAGTGTTTTTAAAATCTCCTAAGCTCAGTACTTGCCATTAGCTTTAAAAATAGCATCTCTGGATAAAAGTTCCAGACATAGGAAATAGAAAACATTTAGGGAAATGATTCATTTGTGTTCCCTGTCCAGAAACTTATTCAAACTATGATCAAAATCGACCCTTTCTGTATTTCTACATGAAATGAAGGCAGAATGTGAGCCTGAGGTGATGTCATAGAGTCACAGAACCGTGGAATGGTTTGGGTTGGAAGGAACCTCAAAGATGATGTAGTGCCACCTCCTGCCATGGGCAGGGACATCTCCCACTGTCCCAGGTGGCTCCAAGCCCCGTCCAACCTGGCCTTGGGCGCTTCCAGGGATCCAGGGGCAGCCACAGCTTCTCTGGGCACCCTGAGCCAGGGCCTCCCCACCCTCCCACGGAACAATTCCTTCCCAATATCCCATCCATCCCTGCCCTCTGGCAGTGAGAAGCCATTCCCTGTGTCCTGGCACTCCATCCCTTGGCAAGAGTCTCTCTCCATCTTTCTTACAGCTCCTTCAGGCACTGGAAGGCCACAATGAGGTCACCCCAAATCTTCTCCTCTCCAGGCTGAACAATCCCAGCTCTCCCAGCCTTTCTTCCCAGCAGAGCTGCTCCATCCCTCTGCTCATCCTGGAGCCTCCTCTGGGCTCTCTCCAGCAGCTCCAGGTCCCTCCTGTGCTGGGCCCCAGGGCTGGGGCAGCTCTGCAGGTCCGGTCTCACCTGAGCCCAGGGGCAGAGGGGCAGAATCCCCCCCTCCCCTGCTGCCCACGCTGGGGGCGCAGCCCAGGGCACGGGGGGGCGCGGGGTCCCAGCTCTCACCCACAGCACCCCCAGGTCCTTCGCCAGGGCTGCTCCAGCTGCTCATCCCCGGCCTGGATTCCAGTGGTTCCCAGCTCTGCCAGTTCCCCAAGTCCAATGGGAAAGCCCAAGGACAGGAATTGTCCCAAGTGAAAGGTGCTTTATGAGCATTTCTGTTGTCACTACCACTACAAATCACTAATTCCACAGAGGAAAATAGTTCCCTGTGTCAGGGGGGAGCTGTGCCTGTCTTCGGCACCTCTGCTTCTGCAGTGAGACAAAGATTAGATGGGGCATGGTCTGAGCATCCCTTTTTTTCACAACATAAAGAACACGTGTCAAATTTCCATTCATCAAGTTAAAATACTGCTTTAACTATCTGAAATGTGTCACAGGTTGGAACAATACCCTCATCATAAACTTAGTTTTGTTAAAAAAGGAAGGGATGGACAGGAAAATATCCACATCTCTGAGTTCTGGATTTCTGCCCAAGTTTGAAGCATTCAGCTGGATGAAAGGAAGTCTCTAAAGCTCCAGGAACTTTCCAGAAGCAGCCTCACACACTTCCATTCCAGGCAGGAATGTGCCATGCCTACTAAATTCCACACCTGCACACATTGCAAATATGTCAATTATTTGATCCCTTCAGGGAGACAAACATTTCTTATTTCTATGAAAAAGCCCCATATAAACTCGTGGCACAAGGTTATTTTTAGTAATAATAATAACAACAAAATAACATGGGGCAATATTGGCAGCATGGCACCACCACCTCATTCTTAAATGTAAGAAGATGCGAGATGTGAGATGAAAAACAAGGAAAAATAAACAACCTAAAGCAATCCAAGAGAGACTCGGTGCTAAATCTGGGTGTTCATTTCAGCTAAGGAAAACAGATTGAATCCAATGCTGTCACAGCCTTAAAATACCCACACCAGAATGCACCAAATTCCTCAAATATTTTCAGATCCATAACTTTTATTCAGTCTTTTCAGAGCTTCCTTATAAATTTCTCCCTAAACACATCAAATACATTAGCTTCAGATAAAACCTGCTCCTCAAATAACTTCTGCTGTAAGAAAGGAACAAAGGTCAATCACAACTAAATTGGATTCTTCTAACAAAAATGAGAAAAACTCTCAGCCATGTAATGTGGAATTCAGGGATGGGTTGGTTTCAGAATTAATTACGACTGCCAAGTCCTCCTCAAAGAAAGCAGAGCACAGCAAACGACACCAGTATATAGATATTTATTAGGTGCAGCCTAACAGGGACTGTTCCTGTTTTCTGCTATAACCATTCAACAGATCTGCTATGAAAATCCCTGAAAATCCAGTGCTGGCTTTTGTTACTTCCACAAAAGTCAAAGTATTAAAAGACTGCGTCTGCAACACCCCTTGGGCACCAATCTCTGCTGTCCCTGACAGGGATGGGACCCAGAGAATGCTGGAGCTGTGCCAGGAAGGCTCAGGCTGGAGATCAGGGACACCCAGAGGGTGCTGGGCACTGCCCAGGCTCCCCAGGGAATGGGCACGGCCCCGAGGCTGCCAGAGCTCCAGGAGCGTTGGGACACCGCTCCCAGGGATGCACAGGCTGGGATTGTTGGGGTGTCTATGTGGGGCCAGGAGCTGGATCCATGATCCCTGTGGGTCCCTTCCATGATTCTATGAAACTATAAATCTTCAGCATAAAACAGGGAAAAGTTATTATTTCAAGAATCTGCGAAAAGGAACAAAAGGCTTAATAAATATCCAGTGTGGCTCAAAGGAACATGACTGAGTAATAATTGTTCTTGTACAGAAAACACCCCCTGAGAAAAAGCCTGGCTTACCCTTAACCGAGAGTTCACAGTGTTATTTACCCATGTTATCAGTTTGGAAAAATGCTCACTTTATCTAAGCATGCTGTGATTTACACACAACTCCCTCTGGTTGTCCGGGACAGGGGAAAGCCAGGAATGGTACAGGCAGGACACCCATCCATCCAACAGTCCCATGATCTTTAACTCAATCTCAATTAAGATAAAACATTCTATTCCATGCTATGACAGCTCACAGAAGATTAATTCCTCACATGGGAGACACTAAGTGGGACAGTCTCTCGGTTTGGCAGGATCTGTCCCTTGTGCCAGCATGGCCTGGAATTGCCCATTATGGACAAGGATTTTATTTAGAAGGTTCTACTTTCCTGCTAGAGAAAAGCTTTTATTTTTGAAGACTATAAAGCAACACTTCTCTCCCGTGCTACTACAACAGCAGGAATTTTAAACAGGCCCAATGGAGGCTTTAGGTCTTAAAATCCTCCTTTACACTCCTTGCCACAGAACAAAAAACAATTCTCATTTAGTTGAAATCAAATATGTAATTATCCATCAAATGAGACACGGAGTTTCCAGACAGCACACAGCAGGAGACTGCTTTTGGAAAAGATTTTGTTTTACCTTGCATAAAGCAGACCACACCATCAACTCTGGACAAGTGTCTGAGAAAGACAGAAAAGAAGACGAGAGAAATAAGGAGAGAAAATAGGATTACCATTTTTTTCCCTTCTACAAATTTCTCCTCCCTTCTGCACAGCAGCTCATTGGAACTAAGGCAGTGTCACAGAATTATAGAAGAGCTTGGGCTGAGAGGGACCTTAAAGCTCACCCAGCGCCACCTCTTGCCATGGGCAGGGACACCTTCCACTGTCCCAGGCTGCTCCAAGCTCCAAAGTCCAACCTGGCCTTGGACACTTCCAGGGATCCAGGGGCAGCCACAGCTTCTCTGGGCACCCTGTGCCAGGGCCTCCCCACCCTCCCAGGGAACAATTCCTTCCCAATATCCCATCTATCCCTGCTCTCTGGCAGTGGGAAGCCATTCCCCCTTGTCCTGGCACTCCATCCCTTGTAAAGAATCTTTCTCCATCTTTCTTGTCAGCCCCTTCAGGCTCTGGAAGGTCACCATTAGGTCACTCTCAGCTCGCTGACCCCTGCACACCTGCTGAGGGTTCACTGGATCCCTTCATCTGCCCATGAAGTTATTGAACACCACTGGTCCCAGTACAGACCCCTGAGGGCCTCCACTGAGCACTGACGTCCCTCAGGACTCCAAGCCATTGATCAGGACCCTCTGGCTGTGACTGTGCAACCGCTTCCTTATCCATCCAACAGTCCAGCCATCAAATCCTGCTGTCTCCAGCCCAGAGAGAAGGATGTTGTGGGGACCCGTGTCAGAGGCTTTACAGAATTCCGGATAAATGAGATCCGTGGCCCTTCCCTTGTCCGCTGATGGAGTCTCTCCACCAGGGAAGGCCACAGGGTTGGTCAGGAGGATTTTCCCTTGGTGAGGCCGTGCTGGCTGTCCCAAATGACTTCCCTGTGCTCTGTGAGTCTCAGCAGAGCTTCCAGGAGGGGCTGTCCCGGGATTTTCCCAGCCCAGAGGGGAGGCTGACAGAGCAGTGAGTCCCAGACTCCTGCTTTCCGCCCTTTCTAGAGATAACAACAATGCTTCCTGTCAGAAAATTATATCTAATAAAGATGAGAATCAAGGTTCAAACAGGAGCTCCGTGTGTGATCGTCCTTGGGGGAGCAGTGACACCTCCTTAGCTGAATGGGTCTGGTTCCCAATACACAACGGCAGTTTTAGAGAGTGTGACAGCACATCCCTCTTTTCCAACAGAAAGATCCTGTGGGATCCACTCTGGTTGTCCCTCAGATTGTCCCAGGAGACAGAGCTGCAGAGGTAACACACAGAAGAAACCAAACCTGGCCCTGGGTTCTCAAAATATTCCTCTATTTTTTCAAATATATCACACATAAATCATGTCAGAAGAACTTCACCTCCTGGTCAGTGAGCAACCTTTTGTGGATATAGGGATCCACAGACTCCACATCAGCCTGGAAATCCTGGGATCAGCTTATCCTTTCATTCGCATTGATATCAGAGTCTATTACAGGCTTGAATCTTGTGACCTGGGTGTTATCCCTGTTTGCTATCAACCTTTTGCATTCCAGAGGATGCAAGTCTCTGTCCTTCCCAGATTTCCTGCACAGTGTTCAGTTCAGCAGTGCAGGCAGGAGATTTTAAGAAAAAAACAAAATCTCCCAGCCAGGGGAAAGTGGGCAACCACCCCAAGAAACCTTGAATTTTATCCTGGTTTTGATAAGACACATTTAATGAAGCTGTGAAAACGGGCAAGGAATTCATGAGCCTCCAAAGGAAGGAGGGCTCTCAGGAAAGGCAAGAGGATTTCTGCTTGTGGTTGACAGACATTCCAAGAACCAACCACAGCTCATGCCCTACTACAAAGCTCATGTCCATATTTCTCACTTCTCCTAGCAGGAAAACAGCCAAGAAAGCCATTAGGGAAAATAACCCCCTGATCCACCAATGCATCACTAACGCTCCTAAACAACTGAGCGAGAACAGGAATTATGTCAAAGGCTTGAGCACTCTGAGAGGGAGAGACAGAAAACTCTGCGGATGGATTTAGAACTCTGAGTTTGTCTCCCTGGGGAAGAAGGATGCAGTCAGAAAACATCAGGGGAAAACCACAAACAACATTAGAGCCTCTATTCCATGCTTTTCTTTGAAATAACAAATAGGTTTTGTATTTTCAGCTTCCGCCAGAGAGAGGAAAAATGAAATCACTCTGGTGATGCCTCTCCAAGGCGAGGGCTGCTGCCAGACACTGGCCAATCCAGCATTCCAGGAATTTAAAAGCCTAACTGAGCCTAACTAATAGCAAGAGCCAGCCTTGAGCTGGTAGAAGCAAGAAGAGTGTGTTCACATCTTCAGCTGGCTATACATAAAGCAGAGAGAGAATCCTGAAAAATGTACCCCTGTTTACAGCAGAGCTTTAATCCTCACCTATAAACAAACTAAACAGCTGTAAGTGTGCCCAGAGGGATGGAGGCACAGATACAGCAACATTCCCCATGAGAAATGGAATATCCTGGAAAGAAAAACAGTGGAATTATGGAAGTCTGACACACCTTCCTCAGGCAGCTGATGGACGCCATTGCTCTGGGAATGACAGAGGAATATCCAGCTTCAGCTGCTGCAACTTCATTAAGGCACGCAGAAATGAAACAGAGCAATTCCTCTAATTCCTTCCGCTCGAGTGTGTCAGGGGCTGCCCAGGGAGGGGCTGGAGCCCCCATCCCTGGAGCTGTCCAAGGAACCAGGCACTGCTTTCTCTGATCCCTGCTTTCCCCAGACAAAGCCAAGGTTCTCTGAAAGAGAAAAGCTGCCCTTGGAAGTAGCATTGGGGTGTTTATGCTCTCTCTTTTAACAGGAACATGCATTACAGATAAAAATTAACACCAGTGCCTATAATATTTTATTTTTTTCACACAGTCCTGCCATAAAGCTAAGAATGCAGCAAGAAACCTAGAGCAGCCCTGATTAATTATATACACTAAATTAATTATACATACTAAATCATTTTACTACAAAAGAATAAAAATGTATCTGTGTTCTAATTGCAATGTTAAAACACTTACATCAAGCTAACCACTAAATAACTGTGAAACCAGGACAACAGCATTTACTTCTGGCAAATTCTCCAACATATCTAATGGGGTGAGAACTTAACACAATTAAATTCCTCATATTTTAGCAAAGTGTCTTACCTCAGCATATCCCCATTTGGAAACTGTTGAATTTGAAATTTGCTGAAATTAAACCCAAATATATAAGCACTTAGCAAGGCCTCTGGCTACCTGCACTCACCAGGAGGGAAAGGTAAAACAAGTTTTACCTCATTAGGAGGGAGATAATGCTTCAAACTTCATTTCATGATGAGAAAATAAACTTCTCTCCTTAAAAATCAGCATGGGAAACACTCATTTGGAAGCATGGACGATATATAAAGGGAGTAAATGATGTGTAGAAAAGGCTGCTTTGTCCATGACCTTCTGTAATTTCAGCTCTGCTTTTAACTGCTTACCTGAGTTTTGCACTTCGAGACTTGATTCCTTGAGTACCGCAAATTTAAATTGTAATTCCCTAACTCAGAAGTGTTTTGGTTTTTTTCCCTGTACTTCATGTAATTGGAAAGATTTGGATTCCAATCACATCAGGCAAAAAGTCCTAAGCATCCCTTTTGAGATGAACCAGATTTCACAACAGAGGGAAACTCCACCTCAGGAGTGCCAGAGATTTAATGTCCAACACAGCAAGAGGAATTACCAGTCTCAACCCCTACAATAAAAACATGTTGGAGAGCCCAATAAAACAGAGCCCTCCAGCTAAACCATCCTGCCCCTCTGCTTTTTGGCCAATGCTACCTTGATGTAAGTCAGACTCCCACTGGGAAAAGCTCTGAAGGATCTAATTTCCACTGGGAAAAGCCTGGAGAGCTCAAGCCCTGATGTGGGAACCATAGGGAAACTCAGTGATGTGCTTGGACACCTCATGCAGAGCAAGTCCCACAATTTCCCAACTAAGAGGGAAAGATTTTCTCAGCATAAACCTCTCCAGTCCCTAAAAATGATGATGCCCTGCTCAAGTATGAAATGATTTTTTTAAGTGCTCCTTACTTAATCACACCTTTTTAAGGCTTTATCTTGTTTCTAAACCTTCATGGTTCATGTTTGCAAGGCATTTATCTGTTTTTAAAGACTAGAATTTCATTTTTGTACACCTTAAAAGTGCTGTATGTTACTTCTTGTGTAATTGTTGTGTTTCAGCATAGCTTTGAAATGCTCTTAACAAGAATGAAGATAATTTTAATTTTAATGCACGTCAGAGGAGAAGAAAAGGCAGCGTGTTAGAGAAACTCTGGGAAAACAGGAAGACAACTTAATGATAATGGGTCTACTGTTTTGTAAAAGAATATTTAAACAAAAAAAAGAATTCCGAGGTTGCTTGAAGTAATTTTCATTGTTGGGAAACTTAATCTTGACTGAACTAACAAGTCTGGATAGGATGCTTCAGCCTTTGCTTGGGGAACAGCAGAAAACCATGATAGCCACCAGCCTGCACTACAGCAAAAAGGGGCAAGCTGGAAGGAAAACAAGTGGAATCTCATCACAGAATCCCAGAATGGTTTGGGATGGTTTGGGATCATACCAGGTGATGGTCCTACCCTGGGGTCACCCCAAGCCCTGCAGCTCCAGGCTGGGCACAGGGGCTGGGAAGGGCCCGTCAGGAAAGGCCCTGGGGTGCTGGTGCCAGCGGCTGGACAGGAGCCCAGGGGTGCCCAGGGGGGCACGAGGCCAATGGCCCCTGGGCTGTGCCAGCCATGGGGTGGCCACAGGCCCAGGGCAGGGCCCGTCCCCTGGGCTGGCCCTGCTGAGGGACCTCGAGGGCTGTGTCCAGTTCTGGGCCCTCCCGGCCAGAGAGCCCTGGAGGGGCTGGAGCGTGTCCAGGGAAGGGAACGGAGCTGGGGAAGGGGCTGGAGCCCCAGGAGCGGCTGAGGGAGCTGGGAAAGGGGCTCAGCCTGGAGCAAAGGAGGCTCAGGGGGGACCTTCTGGCTCTGCACAACTCCCTGACAGGAGGGGGCAGCCAGGGGGGGTCGGGCTCTGCTCCCAGGGAACAGGGACAGGACAAGGGGAAACGGCCTCAAGCTGGGCCAGGGGAGGCTCAGCTTGGCCATGAGCAGGAATTTCTCCATGGAAAGGGTGCTCAGGCCTTGGAAGTAGCTGCCCAGGGAGATGATGGAGTCACTAGCCCTGGAAGTGTTCAAAAACTACATGGATGTGGCACTTGAGGACACGGTTTGGTGGAGAACAGGGTGGTGGTTGATGGTTGGACCTGATGACCTTGATTCCAGCCACAATGATCCTGTGATCCTGTCAGGGGTCTGGGCCAGACTTGAGCACTGCAGCAGTCCCTTGTCTCTGACATCCAGCAGCACAGTGAGGTCCTCCTACACGGACAGGATCCCAGCCTGCTCGTGATCCAGAGCCAGGATCCCTCTGAGTGCTATCTTAGGAGGCCTGCACTGAAAGCCATGGTGCAGGAAGGTGCTGGAAGCAGGTTTGGACGTGCTGCTGGTGACCCCCAGGCCGATAGAGCTGCACCTGCAGTCAGAGCTGCACCTGCAGCCTTCTGCCTGAGCCCCTTTAGCTGCAGGTTGGTCTGTGAGCAGAACAAACCTCGGCCTGTGCAAGCTCTGATCACACACCCTGCAGGAGTGAGGGCGTGATCCAGATCATGAACCATTCCTCAAGACGACAGCGTTGTAAATCCAGTTTAACAAACCCGACATGTGGGACCTGTGCTTGATCACACACAGAACTTCTCGCTGTTCTTTCAAACAAGGAGATTTTCCCAGGGTAAAAAGGGACAGGAGCTTTCAGAGTTCAATGATCCACCTTCATATTTACCAGACCAGCTACAGCTAATCCTGGATGCAAGTCTGACACACCCAAACAAAACACTGCTGTCTGTGCTGGAATGCCCACTGAGTGAAACAAAATACCCTCCGTCGGAATAGGAGCCTCGGAGGAAATCATGGAAGGCAAGAAAATTCCCAAGGACTCGTCTGAGACTACCAAATATGCAGGGCAACATTTACATGACACAAACCCATTGTGTCTCAGGGCTGGGTTCTGCCCAAATCCGGGTAGTTCTGCCCAAATCTGGGCAGTTCTGCTGCTGCCCCTCCTGCTCCAGGTCCCTGTGGGGGACACATTTGTTGGGCTGCTGCTCTTGGCGAGACTGCCTCCACTCTGAGGTTCTGCTGAACAAAGCTCTGATTTATTTCTGCAGAGACATCAATATTGAAAATATCGCCTCCTGAAAATTAATAGAGTCTCTGAGAAGCAGGAAGTTGTTCTCCCACTGCATCTCTGCCATCACTCAAAGCATGGCCTTTATCATGGAACACATGAAGGATTAACGCTGACTCCGTGGTACCAAATTAGAAACAACGTCTTGGAAATTAACTCAACTTTCATGAAAGCTTCTGCCAGACCTAAAAGCTGAAGACACTTGAAAGTAAATATATCATGAACAATTTGGCAGTATCAGCTTCTTCACACTGACATTTAATATTGACTCTGAGAGATCAAAACCCTCCAAAAAATCTCCATTGTCAGGGACTCTGTGCTCCTGTCACAGCAGCGAGGTTCAGCCTGGAATTTCTTGAATTCCCTTCTCATCAGCAGCCTCAGAGTTCTCTCTCTCTGAGAACTCTTTTGGGTTTCTCAGCTCTGTGTTTGTACACTCCTGACCCCAACCTGTTACTGCCAATGGAAAATAAACAGCAGAAAACATTGGATAACCTCCACTATTTCATGTCCCAGAAGGTTATCCCTACTCCCTGAACAGTGAGTTCAAGACACTCTAGTGAGGAATTGATTATTCTTTACCTTGTTTATTTAAAATCTGCCTTTCCTCCAGAACTTAAGCACTTTAATATAAGGTATTATGGAGGATAGCTAATTAAAATCATCTGAGGGCCTATTCAGTGATTAAAACCAGCTGAAGGTGTAGCTGCTCCCTTTCAGACTCAGAGCCCTTTGAAATCAGATGGATTTTAAGCAGAGAGATCTGCATTTCCCCAAATTTCTGCATTTCCCTGCTTCCAGTACCTAAAGGGAGCCAACAAAAAGGGTGCACAGGGACTTTTCTTATAGGAATGTAGTGACAGTACAAGGGGCAATGGCTTTAAGGGGAAGGTGGGCAGGGATGGATGGGATATTGGGAAGGAATTGTTCCCTGGGAGGGTGGGGAGGCCCTGGCACAGGGTGCCCAGAGAAGCTGTGGCTGCCCCTGGATCCCTGGAAGTGCCCAAGGCCAGGTTGGACTTTGGGGCTTGGAGCAGCCTGGGATAGTGGAAGGTGTCCCTGCCCATGGCAGGGGTGGCACTGGATGGGCTTCAAGGTCCCTCCCACCCAAACCACTCTGGGATTCTCTGAAAGTACTGCAAAGACACACTGAAGATTCCTGCTTTTCTCTCCTGGAGAGATCTCAACGACCTTGTTAAAGGCAGGAAATTCTTGGAGAGCTCAACCATCCTCTGCAAAGCATCACTTCCAGTCTAAGGAAACAAATGAGCATTTTAAAATCCTTCTTACACCGGCAGTTCCAGTCTTTGCAGCAACCACATAAATAGAGCAGCATAAAAATGTCTAAGATGACCAATTGGTAATATTCTTAATTAACTATAATAGCAAAGATTTACAGTTCATTTATCTGCATGTAATTTCAAGTGACTTTTAATATTTTTTACCATTTTTTAAAAGCAGAAAACTGGATGCAAATTGAGTTCATAGATACACCAGGTAATACAGACCTGGCACAATAAAAAGGATGAGTTTGAAGACAATATGGGCTTAGTTCTTAAATTTGTGAAGCATAACATAATGAATGCATCTCATTTCACTTTTAAAGCAACCTGAGCAACACACCATCTTTTTTGCAAGCAATTACTCCCCACCCACTGCGACTGTGAGGACAAGAAGTTTGCAAGGACAAGCTCTGTGTTGGTTAGGAAAGGTCCAAGTGGGAAAGAATTACGTGGACCAGCTTCATCCTTCAGCCATTTCACCTCAGCACACGGAGAACAAAAATCCCATTGGCATTAAAAGCACTGAAGATCAGAGCCTCGGGACATACCCAAAATGTGAGCTATGCTCTTAGGATATTTAATTATCACTGCGGGAAAATGAGGTCTTGGTTCCATCACTTAATCTTGGATCTCCCAACCTATACAGAGACAAGGTCACTTCTGAAAATTCTCTTCCAGGAGTCACAGTCAAATCAATAGATAAGAAAATGTATTTCTGGGTCTTTTTTATTTTGTTTTGTTATTTTTTTTTAATATTACCATTCAACCCCTTCCCCATGCTCCACGGAAAGCTACAGAAGAAATGGCCAATTATAACTCTGCACAATCATGTCCTTCTTTTCTGTTTCACCTTCTACATCTCTGTGAAATTAATCTCATGCTAATGGCAAAAGCTGGGTTTTTTCCTCCCTAACAAACAAAGGAATTAAATGATCTCCAAATCAGTGGTTTTCTCCAAGAATGCAAATAAATGAAACAACAGCACTACGGCAACTTTTGAAGAGCATGGCTGGAATTTGAATTATTCAAGCAAATCTGGTAAATCAGTCCAAATAATCCATCTTCAAGAACTTTAGGAAACTCAAAGGCCAATTAGCATTTACACCTTTTTTTGGAAGTAAACCTCCGTGGTGAAAAATGGCTTGCCATGATCTGGAACTTAGAAAATAAAGAAAGAAATTGCTAAATTAGGTTATTTGCCTGGAGAGTCAGCCCAGGAACTGGATTTGCCCGTTCCCTGAGCTCACACCCCCGGCATGGCTGACAGAGCCTGGGACTTGTCGGGACTGGGAGCCCTTGAACTCTTGGTTGGCTCTCTTTGGTTCTGAGTTTGCTGCTCTGTTAAAGCCAGGGAAAAACAGCAATAGGTTGCTTGATTTGATAGGGGACGTGATCCTATTTCTCTTCTCTTCTCTTGTCCCAAAGCCACCTCATTTGCTGTCCCCAGGGTGGAAATTTGCCAGATCCCTCCCTGCGTTTTTCTTTTTTCTCTTATCAAGTGAGGTCTCTGAATCATAAATTGCCTTTTCCTCCCTGCTTCCTACAGATCTTGAGTCACCCAACCTTGTCTTTTCTGTCTCAGCCTTTGAGAGTTTGGATCAAGCTTTTATACAATAAAACTTCCTCAAAACCGTGTTAAGGTAATGGATTTTGGTTTTTTTTACCTATTTTATAATCCAACACTGCAATGCATCCACGGGTTGTGCACACACAGCAGTGCACACTTCCTCTGGGAATTTCCAATTTCTCTGACCCCTGGAGAAAGGACACTTCTGTGCCACTAAATTTTGTGAAAAATGTCCTGTTTATTTGTGCTTGATTATAAACATTTCCTTTTTAACTCATCTATTGACAAGATGCATTGGTGTTTTTGTCACTTATTTGTATTCAGACCCCAGCACAATCTATCATTTATATGGCACACATATTTGTTAGTGATTTGAGATAAATTTTGTAATTAGAGGTTTAGGATAACAGTTCCTGGCTATTCTTGAAAAGTTTCTTTGGGAGAGAACAGCTGTAAATTGCAATTTTGCTATGACAGCTCTGCATGTACAGACCAAATAAAATGATAATAAATGGGAAAGCATCAACTGTAACTCATAAAATGTAATGAGGTATTAAAAATGCAAATATTGCAGCAGTTTATAACTTGACCTGCTACAGAATTCAGCATCGGGAGCATTACAATGGTCAAACCTCACGGAAACATCTCTTAAAATCTAAATTCACATATTTTTTATAAAGTATACAGAATAAATTAGAGCACAACTGACACTGAGTCCAGGTTGCATTTCTGCATTTCTAAACCAACTTTTGCCATCTTTCGCTTTTTTTCCTTCCAAATCTTCCCAGCTACTCAGCTAAAATCGTGTTTGGATCTGAAAAACCTCTGCTTATGGCATTTCTTCCACCAACGTAAGATCAAAGTTTGGTTCAAGCACTTTTAGTTCCAATGAGAGCAGGATCATGCCTGCACACCATTCCGCCTTCCCTAGTTTTTGCCAGATTTTGTCCCTGTTTTGCTCTACCTCCCTAGGATTGATTCATCCCAAGGCTCAGGAGGTTCTTTTGAACTGCTCACAGATTTTCCTCTCTTTTAAAATGAATCTATTCACTGGAGAAGGCATACATATGTCTTCTACAAGGCCTTTTAAAGTCCCAATTTTGGTCACCTTAAGGAACAGGGGAAAAAGGCACTGGAGTAACAGATCACTTGTTGCATGTGCTTTGTACCCACAGAGGAGTTTGATCTGTTTTCTTCCCCTTTCAGTGTGAATACAATCTTTGTGCAGGAGAACGATGCTGAGATTTTCTGGCAAGAGTTCCAAACTGCCCTCTCCTCACCTCTGCTTAATTCAGTTTGTCCTGTCAAATAACCCATCGGGTGAGCAGATTATTAAGCAGGTACCCAGCAGTGCTCAGGGCATGCCCTCCACGTCCTTCTCACTCCACTGAGGAGTTCATTCAGCTTTGCCTTCAGCAGGATCCAAGGCCTGCAGGGAAGGGCACATTTGAACCCTCTCCTGAAGTCAATCCCACTGAACGTGGGGACAGTGCACATAAAAAACCACCAGCGGAGGTCAAAGCAAAGCACAGCAAAACAACAAACAAAAAACTAAAGAGAAACAAGCCCAGCGGAGGGAAACCCCAACCTGAATTGCCTTGTCCTTTAGGATAGATTTATTTCCTCTGTCTGCAATGCATTAGTGGCAGTATCGTGGAATCAAAGAATTGTTAAAGTTGGAAATGGCCTCCAAGATCACCAAGTCCAGCTGCCAAACAGAACAGGGTGGTGCCTGTTCACCACCAAACCGTGTCCTCAAATGCCACATCCATGTATTGTTTGAACACCTCCAGGGCTGGGGACTCCAAAGCTCCCTGGGCAGCCCCTGCCAAGGCCTGAGCACCCTTTCCATGGAGAAATTCCTCCTGGTGTCCAAGCTGAGCCTCCCGTGGCCCAGCTTGAGGCCGTTTCCCCTTGTCCTGTCCCTGTTCCCTGGGAGCAGAGCCCGACCCCCCCTGGCTGCCCCCTCCTGTCAGGGCGTTGTGCAGAGCCAGAAGGTCCCCCCTGAGCCTCCTTTGCTCCAGGCTGAGCCCCTTTCCCAGCTCCCTCAGCCGCTCCTGGGGCTCCAGCCCCTTCCCCAGCTCCGTTCCCTTCCCTGGACACGCTCCAGCCCCTCCAGGGCTCTCTGGCCGGGAGGGCCCAGAACTGGACCCAGCCCTCGAGGTCCCTCAGCAGGGCCAGCCCAGGGGACGGGCCCTGCCCTGGGCCTGTGGCCACCCCCTGGCTGGCACAGCCCAGGGGCCATTGGCCTCGTGCCCCCCTGGGCACCCCTGGGCTCCTGTCCAGCCATGTCCACATGGTGGAAAAGCACTGGGATCTGCTGCCACAAGGTCCTGAGTGCTGCTGCCTCCATGTGCTTCGCATTCCCAACGCAGCCCCCGAGGGGTAGCGGGGCTTTGACCCGCTGGGCTCGGAGTGCCCAGAGCTGCAGACAAGCTCAGCGTCCCCGGACACTGCCACGTAACCCTGGGCACTTCAGTGTGGAGCCAGGCAAAAATCAGGGAAGCTCAACCCCTTTGTGAGGAGATTCCCAGTGCCTCACTGACACAGGCTATGGACACCTGGCTGCTGCCAGCTCTAAACTCTCGTTCCTCACTTTGCCATTAAAACGTGTCCCAGGGAAAAGAGACCTTATAACAAATGCACTTTGTTCACCAACTACTGCAATTAGGCAGCACTCAGCAGACCTCGGGGCATTCTTTTGATGCAGCACTGGTTCTTCCGTAGGAATATTTGGTGTACAAACCACGTTTTCCCTGCTAAGTGCTACTTCAGGCAGCACTAAAGCAGTTAAACTCTGGCTCTCCCTCCAGTGCTCTCACTATTGTGACTCAGGGTTTATCTCTTTAGCCAGACAGGCCATTAATTTTCCCAGGTGTTTATTATCCACATGAAATGTCCTATTCCACTGGTATCAAGTGTTTTATATCTGTGGCTTCGCCTGTGTGAAATCAGTGAGATGACCAAAGACCTTGATATTATCCTGACGTTATTACTCAATATGACATCTCTATGCCTTGCTCCCCTGAGCATAGTAAAAGTAGTTTTATAGTCAATTTTGTTGCCAAATAAATCAAGCCATAATCCCCTTGCCCCTCCAAAATCCATGATTTTTTTTTTTCCTGAGGTAGTGTAGGCACCAAAAGACATACTATATGACTGCCTACTAAACTTCAGACTCCCAAAGTAGATGATGAATTGCTGCCATTTATTAGACAACTCAACTTACTATAGGTGCCAAATCACATAAAATCTTGAGATCTTGTTCTCAGACTCCAATTTGGGAGAGCATGCTCCTTTCCCAAAGACCCTGCTTTTAATGTTAAAAGCCAAGTATGACAGTTTTATCCATTAACTAATGCCTACATTTTCAGAGGAGGGATGGGCGGCCATATGTCATAGGAAATTGGTAGTAAATCTTTCTCTTTTCCTGGCGCCCTCTGGGAGCTTTTTTAGATTCCTGTCCCCTCAGAAGAGCAAGGATAACAGCGCATCAATGTGTCCTTCAGCTATACAGTATGAATTCCTTTATATTTTAATTATTTTCCCCCTTTTTGATACATACTCCTAATTGCTTCTTCCCCTGCAGTGGTGTGTCAGTCTCTGTGTCAGAGACGGAGCTCTCAGCTACAGCTTCATTTCACACTCTTCCTTCACATTCCTGGGACTCACCTTTGTTAGCATCTTACTTTTGCCTCCTCTCAATGGCACCAGTGCCAAGGACAATTGTGCCTTTCGTGCCATCCAGCACATCCCTGTTTTGTTTTCTTCTCCATTTTTTATTTGCATCTGCTAAAAAACTCCTTTTCAACCAGAGGCTCTGTCTGTGCCCATCTCATGAGCTTCCTGACAGCTTCACTCCTCAGCAGCTTTACTTTGCAGGGTCTTCATCTTTCCTGCCCTGGGGGTTATGCCACGGCTGATCTGTCACCTTGTCCCTCTGTCCAAGACATGACATGCACTGATTTCCATGAAAAAAATCCCTTTTTCTCCTGGATGGCCAGGGAGCAAATAGACTAAAATAGGTGCAGAACACAAAAAAAGGCTGATGGTAAAGAGATCAGTAGAGAGCAAGAGGGAAGTAAAAGGTAAGTGATAAAAGTAAGTGAAGGTAAGAAGAAGGACAAGAAGTAAGGACGAATAGTAAATAAAAAGCGCAGAGGAAGAGGTTTGTGCTGGAAATGCTCTGGCTGGATAAGAATCTGCTTTGAGGGCACAGGAAGTGTTAGGCTCTTGGTCAGTCCACAGCCCAGGGCAGTGGCTTCACTCTCCAGGCACCGCTTTGGTGAGACACACACACCCAGGAGCCAAGCACGCCATGGGGAGCAGCCAATTTGCAGACAAGCGGGCATCCAAAAGAGGAGGAGGATTCCGAATGCAGCTGGGAATAAATGAATGGAACTGGATGGAGAATGCAACGTGCAGCTGAGGCTGCAGACAATGCACCCTGCCGCAAGGAATGCGCCTCTACAAAAGGAAGCAGCCAGACTTGGACGGGATTTTTCCCTCATCTACAGTCCCCTCTCTCCAGAAACCATCACTGAAACGGCAGTGGCTTAAACAGATCACTGCAGCCCTCAAACAGCTTTCATATTACCACGAAAATCCTCTAAAAACCAAACAACAGTAACTCAGCCGATGCAAGAGCAGCGTTGAGCTTGTCCTCAACCACAACTTCTGGAAGCAAGGGAACCAAATGAAAGCAATATGCAAATGGAGCCTTATCTCTGCCCCCACACGCCATTGCAAGGCAAAGCACACACTCATTTGCCTTGGTATTATCTAGGAATGTCCTCCAGTGCGGCTCTGAGCTGCTGCCACACAATTAAACCCACATCTGTTAAATTTTATAAACTCTTTGTCCTTGATAACATCACCCTTTTAACGCTACGCTTTTATTTAACCATCTTTAAGCCCACAGACAAATCCATCTGCCACTTCATTCCTGTCAGTCAGGAGACGATCCAGGCCCTGTTTGCAGTTATTTTACCCTTCTCCTTGAGCCCTCCAAAGCTACAGCTCCATAAGGAAACCACAGCTAATCCCAGGGTAATTCAACCCAACCAACACAATGGAAACAGCTGGAGGGCCCAGAAATAAAAAGTGCACCCTGTCCAGCCAACAATATGAAAATCACAAATTTAATCTTCCTCAGAGAACGCTGGATGGAGCAGGCAAAGTCCTAAATGAGATAGAACTGCAACATGAACAAACTGTGATAAACTGAGAACCAGAAGACAACTGAACTTGCCCACGAGTCTGATATTAATGAATTCACAGATCTGACTTCTCCACATCATCTAAAAATTAACCAGCTCTGAGGACAGAGGAGAAAACACTGAGTCTGACTGATTGTTTTTAATGCTTGCATCTTGTAGCAGAGAGATTAAAAGGGATTAAATGATGGGAGAAATTACTAATGTCAAATTATTAATGACATGATTAATGTCACAGCTACTTAAATGCATAATAGAACAGAGTTCTTCAGAGAACTTGCTTTCTGTGAAGAGCAGCTTTGTGAAACCAATCTGAATGTTTTTGTCTCTGATTTATTACAGAGCTTTGAATGAATACTCCTCACAGGGGTCTTCCAAAAGGATTCTGGAGCTTCTGCATCAACTGCTGTGAAACACAGGCTTTCATGTAGCTGGGGTTTATCCAGATGATCCAGCTCAAATGTCCTTTCTGTAATAAATCTCTTATCACTTGGGCTTCTCTCTTCCATTGCAGTGGATTGTGATACTGAAAACTGCCTGTTCACTCACCTTTTCTCAGAAAATAAAGTACAAAACACATCTCAGCCTCGTTTTCTGTATTACATGAAAGCATTCACTCAGGAAAAGGTAGAACATCTTTGGCCTTGGCATTTTCTAACCAGGGAACAGCCAGAGAGGGCACATGAAGTGAGGACATGGATGCAGTACAGAGAAACATTTCTACTTAACCAGTTCTAAAGTGCCAAGCACATGGTGAAGAGAGAGGCCCTGGGCAAAAGCTAACCAGCAGTCAAGTTTATTTTCCTTTTGCTGTTTTTCCAGTATATGTATCTTTTTTTAAAATAACAACCTTTATAAACTTCAGACATATGAAATTAAACAAACTGCCTGCAATTCAGCAGCTCAGGCACAACCCACTGCTGGCATTCGTGTTGTCATTAAGCAACAAAATTCAGTCACACCAAACCTCTACTCTTTACTAACCTTGAGAGCTGTTATTGTTCAACCAAAACCAGTGTCCCCAGGGGAGGCAGTTCATTTGTCTGCCCTGCAAATCCAGCTCCCAGCTGCCTGCTCAGGATTTAAATTGTAGACAACCGACAAGGAGACAAGGTAACTCCCATGGCTGACAAAAACAAGCTGAGGAGGTTTTTATAGCTGCTGCCTTCAGTGACAGTCACCCCCCAAAAGTGTGTGATTAACAGAGACACGAGCATGGGAAGAGAAGGATGCACAGGAAGTTGGATAATCAGATCTCTGGCATCAGTGAAAGATTTGCCACACGTAAAGGACACGGATCTGCTGGATGCTCCAAGGGTTGGAGCCCCTCTGCTCTGGAGCCAGGCTGGGAGAGCTGGGGGTGCTCACCTGGAGAGGAGAAGGCTCCAGGGAGACCTCAGAGCCCTTCCAGGGCCTAAAGGGGCTCCAGGAGAGCTGGAGAGGGACTGGGGACAAGGGATGGAGGGACAGGACAAGGGGCAATGGCTTCCCACTGCCAGAGAGCAGGATTAGGTGGGATATTGGGAGGGAATTTTTCCCTGGGAGGGTGGGGAGGCCCTGGCACAGGGTGCCCAGAGAAGCTGTGGCTGCCCCTGGATCCCTGGCAGTGTCCAAGGCCAGGTTGGACAGGGCTTGGAGCAGCCTTGGACAGTAGAAAGTGTCCCTGCTCAGTTCTGGGAGTTGGATTTCACAGCCTTTTAAGGTCCCTTTCAACCCAAACCATTCCACGATTCTTAAACCAGAACTCACAGAGTTTATGAAGTACCTGGAGCAAGGTACCCTAATCCATATATTATTATTATTATTATTATTATTATTATTATTATTATTATTATTATTATTACTGCTAGTAATAATAAATTTATTTCTTCTATACTGAAGAAATAAAAGACAGAATATAACCCAAACGAAACATTTTCTGTCTTGAATACTAGATGTGAGTAAAGGTGAGGATGAGATAATGAGGCAACTTGCACATCCCTACTCCTGTGAGAATCCCCTGAGCAGTTAAAACAAGGGATCCTTGCAGGGAGTGGGATGGAGATCACTCCAAAGAGCAAAGGAAAGGTACAGCATGGAAAACCAGAGCAACAGGCATGAATGGGAACAACTGTGTGAGAGAAAACTTCCCTTTAAATCCTCTCAGAGCTGTTAACACATGAAAGACAAGAGAAAATCCTCCAATTTAACTGCAGTCAAATAGGAGAAGCTGGAATAAAATCTCCATTATGACTTTAATGGCAAGTAGTGAAGATAAATGGAGAGAAAACAGTGCCTTGCTGTGGATCCCTAATTGGAGTCTCTAGTTTTCCCAAATAAGTGACATATTTGACTTCTCCCAGCAGGAGAATATGTGTCAATAATGTAATATTTTAGCTTACTAAACCCTCCAGTGATCAAAAATAACATCGCAAAGGCTTTAGCATTGCAGCAAAGGACAAGCACGAATAGTCAGGGGCTGTAGTCTGAGCCACATAACAAAGGACTGGCTCCCAGCAAGGCAAAAAAATGGGAGCTCAAGTGGGAATGGTACTGACATGACCCAAATCCTGGAGGAGAAGGGCCGCGTTCATGGGAATGCCTTCAGCCAAAGCAAAACAAGAGGTCATGTGCTGAGTTCAGAAATGCTCTAACCCACAAGCAATTCCATCTTTTCCACTGAAATGGCTACAAAAAGCACCTCAGGGAGAGCAGGAAGCTGTGCCCAGGGAAGGGACAGGAGGCAGCTCCAGGGTCTCTGGGTTGGGGGAAAATAAAAGCTGCTCGATCTTCTCTCCCCTAAGCTCCATCTCCCACCTCTGGAGGTGAAGAATGACCTGTGGACAGGGAGAGGCACTGGCAGAGGGCCCTTAGGGAGGGGAAAACCTTAATACTCTTCTTCGATTGCAGCCTAAAAAAATGGTCCAGTATGAACACGAAATATTTCCTGTTCTCTGCGGTATTTATAAGCGGAAGAAAGAGTCTACAGTTCCTTTTAAAGCAGAATACCTATGGATTTCCTGAACTCCAGGAGCTGCCTGGAGCCGCTGCTCTTCCCCAGCAGCCCAATCTCAGGTTTATATTTGACGATCACTTGTGCCATCAAGTCAGAGACTTTTTCAGTGCACTTCATAAAACAAATACAAGTGAAAATGAACACCTTTATCTTTACGGAGATGATGATCTTCTCCCTGTGGGATTATTGAATTGCCCTACTTATCATTCTCACTCTTCTAGGATCTGTCATAACATTCCCAGAAATTTTTCTATTGACTTCCATGGAAACTGAATTGCCTTCCTGGTTTTGGAGATTCTGTGTTCTCTGACTCAAATTGTTTCTGAAATGAATAAAAGCCTTTTTTGTATACAGCGGAAAAGTGTATTCTAAATGTAATACTCTTTTTTTCTCATTTTATTTTTTTAATAAATCAAAAGATTTTTCACCTTTTAAATCTACCTTCTGCTCAGTCTAACAAGAGCATTACCTTTGCTCCTACCATGCCTTAGCAATGAATTCATTCCTGCAATATCCAGATCTGATTGTCAGCAAAGGTAAGGGACATTTCCTCCTTATTTTCCTGCTCTTTTCAGGGGTTTAGTCTGTTAAACCCCTGGACATGACAGAGCATAAAAGACTGCCGAGTGCCTGTAAACAAGAACAGCAAATGCATCATCCCAAAGTGGACAGGCAGGGAACAGAGGAGTGGCGTGGACCTCTCAGGACTCCCTGTGCTTTCCCCAGCCACCACTCACCAATCACTGCTTAAACGCTTCCTCAATCTGCCAAGCTATTTATTAAAGCACAGGAGCACTTTCTGTGCCTGTGCTTTCCCCAGCCCCTCTATTATTTCCAAAGAACCTCTTTCACCTCTGGAAGTGCAGTTCCCACCTCTGCTCCAGCAACTTTCCTGCTGCCTGAACAACACTGGACTTAATCATTACCTTTTGCAGCTGCCTTAAAGCCCATCCAGTGCCACCCCTGCCATGGGCAGGGACACCTTCCACTATCCCAGGCTGCGCCAAGCCCCATCCAGCCTGGCCTTGGGCACTTCCAGGGATCCAGGGGCAGCCACAGCTTCTCTTGGCACCCTGTGCCAGGGTCTGCCCACCCTCCCAGGGAAGGATTTCTTTCCAGTATCTCACCTGAATTTCCCCTCTCTCAGTTTGTATGCATTGCTCCTCGCCCTGTCACTCCAGTTCCTGAGGAAGAGCCCTCCCCAAGTGGTTTTATCAACAATTCCTCACGTGAGAACATCCTTTCAGATATATAGCAGATGCACAGATGCACAAAAGCATCTATGAACTGTGTTGGTTTTAGGACATTTCCACTCACATTTACCTGCATCCACTCCTGAATCCTGCACTGCTCCCGTTGCTCTCTATGCATGCACAGGGCTGAAATCTCTTTCTCTTTCACTTGCTTTGGAGATCAGTATTTCCCAACACCCAAAAAATACCACTGACAAATTTCCTCTTTAATTTCCTGCAGGCTTTCCTTGCACTGACCAGGCTTTTGGGGTGGCTGTCCTTGCAGATGCCTGGAAACTTCCTTTCCTCTCCTCAGACTGCAACTTAGACACAGAATTTCATCTGTGACCTAAAGAAACTCTTGTCCCTTCCACATCCAGCTTGATTTGATTCCTTTGGCACAAATCTGAATTCGCTCCTGTCCTTGGTTGCTACGAATGCAGCCCACGGAAAAGGAAGACACTTCTATTTTTAGATGAAAGCAAAACAAAACAAAACAGAAAGAAAAAAGACCCCGGGAGTACTTTGTTCTTGACTTCCCATCTTTCTGCTTTGCTTTCTCTGCTCTAACAGAAGCTGAGGAATTCCAGACATGAATAACTGAAGGCTGGGATTTGGGAGCAGTAGCTTTAGAGAATTTTGTTCAAAAGAATCAGCTCTTTCCAGTGTATTCTTTTAAGTCAAGCAAAGTGATTAAGTATAGACACACTGCATCAAGGAAATTTGCTCCATGTAATGCTCTCCACACAGAAAAATAGGAAAAAAGGAAGCAAATAAATAATGATTCAAGTATAAATACAGGAAATACAAGGCTTAAGGGCAAATACTTGATATCAGAAATTTTAGAAACCCCCCTGCCAAGCAGAACCAAACTTCCCAGAGAAAATGAGAGAAGAGGGGAGACCTGAACCTGGGTAAAGTTTGCTGACCCAAAAGAAAGGCACTAACTCCCAGCCACAGCGCAGAGTGCCCAGGGCTTGAACGTGCTGATTGCATGGGATGCAAAATCCCATGAGGAAATACACTTGCTGAACTCAAATTAGCCTAAATCTAAAAGAAATTCCCTGAAAAAGTAACACAGGTGACACATGGCACTTAAGCCTTAGGATTGGACACCACAATTCCTGTTTTATCAGCCACGATGGTGTCTTGAAGGACCTCCACTAGACCAGGTTACTCAAAAACTCATCCAAACTTTGGCATCTTTATTGCATAAAAAATGAAATTCAAATGGAGTGGTTGTGGACTTGCCCAATCTTTGATGAAGTATCAAAAGGTAGAAATGAAACTTCTCAGTCAATTCCTGACTGCATTCACACAAAAATTAGTGTTAACTTGCTTCCCAAACTTGCCTATCTGAAATGTCAAACCTCAATTTCACCATGTAAATTAAAACTCAATTACTGCAATTGTTAACCATAAACAAGTGTAACGTGATTAATTATATATGAGATGTTTGCTGATTAGGATCTGTAATAATAAATCTCCTTCATTAATTTATAGTCTACTTTTGTTCATTTTTGAAGATAATAATTCAAAATGTTTTTATCTCCTCTTTATGAGGAAAACAAAAGAAGGAAAACACACTGTGCCAAATGCAGGTTCTCCTTCACTGAAGCTGTTTCCTGAGAGAAACCTGGAGTTTCTCTCCTTGGTTTCAGGCATCTAAAATGAAATAAAACACACTTTTAAAACATAATGACTGAGCTATTGTAACACTCATTGTCATTCTCCCACTTTAACAACATGTGTGGGAGAAACTGTGAAACACTGAGACTGTTTAACAGGAAAAATTAAGGTTTATGTTCTTCTTCAATTAATGACAGTATTATTTCTCTTCCATCCTAGTTTTCCCACAGTTCCCCTGGCATAATGGTGTGTTTAGGATATTCCAGTGAAACATTTGCTCTAAAATATTTTTTCTCCAGGAGCTGCTTTGCAAGCATTTCTGCAAGGCAGACCTGGGTGTGGGGCTGGCAAGCAGAGGAGGAATGCGGGGTATCAATCCAACAGCAGAGCTGGAACTGAAACCATTTAAAAGAAGAACAAACCTTACAAGAAAATTGGAAATTATGCTACAGCTAAATTACATTTTTATCCATCTCTACACTGGATTATAGAAGCTACCAGGAGTAATCCGACCTTTCCCTGTTGGGATGACCTCAAGTAGCCAAAACCTTGGAAGCAAATCCAAGCAACCACCTTTAAAAAGAATCCAGAAGTGATCTCTTCTGTCCCCTACTAGGGGTGAACAAAGTCTTTTTACCCCCTGTGGCTTTTCTTTCTACACAATTTTTCTTTCAGCCTTAAATCCACATCTTTTCTCCTGAGTAGCTCCAATCTGGCGTGGGCAGAGCCCTCTCAGAGGGTGGCAGTGCCCAGGGGCACAAAGACCTCACTGGAAGGAGCAAACCCAAAAAGCTCTTGCTGGCTGTGCTTCCCCCAGGCTTGGAGTCTAACTCCTGCAGTCTCAAGATCTACAGCTCTCACCAGGTTCCTTCAATCAGTCCCACAAAGGGGAGCTCTAAACCTGGCTGTTCCCTGAAGAGCTTTGGAATTATTTCCGAAGGTTTCCATGGAAAACTCATTGCATTCTCTAATTAGTGCTCTGCTCCTTGGGTCATGCTCATCTGAAAAGCCAATCACCTGCTCCTGGAGCGTCCTGGCTTTGGATTCAGTGCTCTTGGTCCTACGTGAGAGCTCTGCAAACAATAGCAATGATCAGGTGGTGAAAAGCCGTTCTCTGTTGAGCCGTTTGAGGCATCTGGAACAACAGCTGCCTCTCCACATTTTCACAGCAGTTTGCATTTGGAGATTTCACTTATTTACCACTTTTTGCAGCACACCAGCTTATTCATGCAATTCTAATCACTTCCAACATGACTCCAATTGCCTTTTATCATGCTAAACCCTGCCTTATTTCCTCCACACCACGCACTTGCTGTGGATCTTTCTCCTCACATCGAACAAAGTTCCAGTTGTGTGTTACACCTCCGAGCACCCACTCCAAGGCTTCTCCTCTGGAGGAGCTGTACCTGCACTCTCCACCTGAATTTTGAGTTGGGATGTGATTTAACTCTTGACTGCATGACACAGAGAGTTTGGACAAGCTGAAACCAAGGCCTGGCCTACTCTGTCACAAAATGAGGTGGTGGTACCACTGGAGGACTCTTTGCCTTGTTGCTTTTCTCCTCCCACCAAGGCCATCCTTCTTCAAAACTGAGAACAAGACACATTCAGCAGGGCTAAAGCTGCCAAAATCTCTCTTCTTTTTCTTTTTGTGGCTCAAGCTATTAGTAAAAGAAGATCCATAAAGAGGAGGTTGAAGTAAAGGTTGATGACTCGATGAGGAAAGAAGCAGACATGGTATCAGAGACGCCGGTAAAGCTCTGGCTGAGCCACCACCCCACAGGAAATAACCTAACAGAAGGCAAAATCATGGAAATGCCCTGTTTTCTGCTAGTTTTCTCCTCCTCAAGAATGCAACATCAATCTAAGTATCACCAGCTTCTGAAAGGACTAAAGATGGTCAGGTTAGAGGAACTCCATATATCCATGTAACCTCCACCCATCCAAGCGGTCACTCCCAGAATTTCCCAGTTACTGAACAAAACAGAAACATTTCTGTTCTACTCTTGGCAGTGAGGACTGAGGAACTCCTCTTTCTGCAGCTTTTAGAGCCTCCAGGAATGACATTTTCTTTGAATACTATTTAAAAAAAAAATTACTATTATTTCAAATCTCAATCTTACAAACTCCTACTATAAATTAGAGGGTATAAAAGCGATGGCTTGTGAAATATTAAGATGAAAGATATATTTTATCAAGAGCTGACTGGTTTGCTGATAAACTGATTCCTGTAACCCAAATAATGGAATCTCCCTGTGGTCTCTCAGCCCTGCTGACAGTGAGAACCCCTTCTGAAGGCAGACAATTAAAATAATCGAATCTTCATTTTACCTACTCTGATTTTGTCAGAGAACCACACAAATGTAGCAAAACACCTCATGAACTGGGTGGATATAACACCACCTTGAGAGCAAGCTGTGACTCTGGAATCTCCTGATTTTTCAAATAAAAGGAAGAAATTCAGTGAAGTAAACTTGCCTTAGTATTAACCAGGGTTTTAGGCTGGGTGTTCCTACATAGTGATAATGAAAGCACCTCAGGGAGTGAGCAAATGGCACTGCCTGTGCAAAGAGGCCATGAGACACCAACATCCAACAAACTTCCAAGGTCACCAGGGTGAGAATTTTTACTTCAATACTCCCCAAGTCTAATTTTTAAATTACATCAACAGAAGTTATCTTAAGCAATGCTGTCTCAATAATAGAATAGCCATAAACAAATTGAGCTAAGTTATAATCATCTAATTCCAAAGCTGCAGTCATTTCCGTTTGGAGCATGGTCGGAATTACACAGATCCTTTTTTAAACAGTGACTCAGCTTCACCACCTCAAATTTCCACAATGACCTGCTGAACTTTCAAATATGGGATGCAGGAAGTGTGTTCTTAATGCCAGCTGCTCGTGTGGTCGATGCTGGGATCTGTTGCATCAGCACTGTTTGGCCACTTGAACAGAATAATGTGCAGGTGTTTTTTCAGGCAGGGTCAATTTAACACCTGGTTTCAGTTCTGCTTTTGAATCATCGATATAATGTGGATGGAAAGCTGCCAGTGCACAAAGTCCCACTTGGGCTTGTTTGGGGAAAATATTTTGTGGCTGATTTATCCTTAACAAAAATATAGACATAAACAACTAAAGCAAAGCTTGACTGGCTATCCATGAATCCAAGGGATTCGACCCCGTGGCAGGGGTTGGAATGGGATGGGCTTTAAGGTCCCTTCCAACCCAAAACATTCTGGGATTCTGTGGTCACAAATGCACTTCAAGCTGCCTCTCCTGTGTCAATTCACCTTAAAGAGCTTCAAATGGGTGCACCCAGCTGCAGGAGCGCCAGGCACAAATCAATGCTCAGGACTTCTCTTAAAAGCCTCTCTCCATTTTGAAGCCAAGCAAATCAAGCCATGCAAATCAGAAGCTGGAATAACATTGTCAAAGGCTCACCCTGGGGAAATACAGGCGTTGTGCAGCTGGAATGCAGGGTCCTGATGCCACGAGAAAGATTAAGGCCAAGAAAGGTGTTTTCCTAGAGCAGATTATCAATATAGAACTAAATGCAGCCATTACCAAAGCTGCTAAAGGCTGACACTAAACCAGCCCAAAGAAAAATTGCCTGGAAAGGAACAAATGGTGCAAGCAGCCCTTCTCCTTCTCCATTAGTTTTCCAGGGAAGCCTGTTTAGAGAATGAAGAGCCAGCACTCTCCTGCAGTCACTGCTGCACTGAAGGGACCTATTACAGCATCTCCACATCCTGAAAACAGGAGGGATTGCTGTTTCTTCAGAATCTGTACTCCATGGTTCGTTTCATTCTCAACAGACAGTCCCTAAATTGCAGCATTCCTATTTTGAAGGAGATCATTAAATACTCTCAGGACACCTGTGATTAAATTTAGGAATAGCGTAAAGTATCTTAAGTGCTTGTGCTTACAAATGTTTTCTATAACAAAAAGAACAAATATGAGTTCATTGAGGTATATTCTATTCAGGTACACTCGAAGGCCACAAGAGTCAAAGCTGAGCTATATGAAAAAAACAAGATATCTGCATTCTGTGCTTAACCCTGAGAGGGAGGCTTCAGGCAGCCCTGATTTCCCCCCTGCCTGCCCACTGTAAAAATGTGCCAGCTTTAGTTATGCCTGATAAAGTGCTCATTCTCCCCAGCCAGGGACATTTAAAGTCACCTGAAGGCCTTGTCCAGAGATGTCTCCAATTGCAAAACCACTGCAACTTGCCAGAAGCAAAGGAAGAAAATGCTCCTGTTTGTAGGACACTTGTAAACCACCCTATTAAGGCTCAGGTGCCCAGCAGCAGTAGGAGGAGGGAGGAAAACCTGAATTCCCCTTTCAGAGCCAGGCAGAGCTCACACCTGTGTTTCATAAGGACATGATTTGACTCCTGATTGCTTCCACTGCCCACAGCTCCATCGCTTCCCCTGCCTGGGCACGCAAACAGCTCAGGACTCACACACAGGCCCTGGAACAGCAAAAACTGAGACCCCCGTGTGTCCTTGAGATGATCAATGCTCCTTTAGAAGGTTTGCTAAGGAACACAAGTCAGGCTCTCCAGGAAGAGCACAAGCGTTTGATGTTTTCTCCTAAGACAATGCTGCTCCTGAGATACCAGAATATCAAAGCTCAGAGCCAGAATACCAGGGCTCCCAGCCACAAAGTGGGAGATGGACTCAGTTCCCTGTTTTCCTTGAAGGGATTCAAAGGCACAACTCCCAGTCCTTTGGCAGGGAAGCCACCTCTGATGGGATGATGTCCTTATGACTATACAGCAAAATCTGCTCAGGAAAGCAACAGGGAACGGAAGAGGGTTTAAAAGAAATACAGGAAACCTCCTCCTTCAGTTTGGCCATGGGTGGATTTCATGGGGGCAGGTATTTGGTCACCTGTTCTGTTTTCTGTGCATTAAAAACCTTGGGAAATACATAAATGTTCTGTTTAAAAAAAAAATCAGAACCTTTAATAATTAGTTACTCAAAGGGTAACAGTTAAAGTTGAGTTGTCCCTCAAATGGAGACTCAAAATTCCCCAACAGCCAAGTGTTTTTGTTTCTTCACAAGACTAATGATGAAAGAAATGAGATTGATTTTTCTTATCCTGGCAGGGAAGGATGCTGGATGCATCCTGAACTACTCCCTCAGTCCTAAAATGGGTGTGACAACCTCCAAGGTGCAAACTGCTCCTGTTACAGAGATTGCAGCTTTCCAAACGCAAAGGTGCTAATAAATGCATGTATTTCACAGAGAACCAAGCAAAAAGGATGGCAAAAGCTGACAAGGACCCCAAAGTTTTCAATAGCCTTTCTGCTATCACTGCATTTTAACCAGCTAGTACCTATTTTGAAGCAAGAAAGCAAACAGGCTCATCCAAGGATCTCAGATGTTCCTGTTCTTTTCCCAGATTCCTCACCTGAACGTGGTGTCCCGCACAGAAAAGATTCCTCTCTCTCAGAAACACTGGGCTATTCTTTCCAGCAAAACCAGCACAATTTTATCAAACACTGACAGTGCTTAACAAATTACACTCCAGAAAAAACCTTTTGCTATTAAACCACTCAAACAATTTTAAGCAACATCAATGTCAGAAATTAAATAATCGCTGGCTTTCAGATTGGCAGCTGATTTTCTATTTTTACTTGGAGTGGGTACCCCTGAATTTATGAACTGCACTTCCTGATTTGAAGTAGCTGAAGAACCAAGCCCCACTCCCACCCCAATAAAACTGCAGTCAGGATCTCCCTTTAGTCGCCTCATGCTGTACAATATTCTTGCATGGCAGCTCTTTAGTTCCCTCTTTTGTCTACAGAATAATCAATAGAAGATTCCTGGAGGGAATCACTGAAAGAAAGGGAGCCTTTTATGAGCTCTCGTTAAAGCTGTTACCACAGGAGGTTTCTCATGAAGGGAAGGGAAAGCAGGATTATCGCTCCCTCTCTGCAGAGGCAAAACGTAACCTTAGGAGGGTTCATAGCAAAAGAAATGCTGCAGAAATTGTTCCTAGGATGCGTGAATATGGGAACACTCAGGGAAGCGTGGTGTCTCACACAGTGACAGTGGGGTGGGCAGCACCCCCTGTCCACCAGGGGTAAGGAATAATCGATAAGAAGTGTACTTTTACAGCCACAAAGTGCCTTCTGCTCTGCTATTCTTTAGCACAACTGCCAGTACATTTTTCTTTATTTTCCCCTTTGCTTGCACTGCCCCTCTCCTGATCCTGTGGGGATTCAGCTCCACTATGTTTTCATTTACTGAGCCCAGGTCAAGGACTGGAAGACAAATGTGTTTTATAAAAAAACCCATTGCTCTATTTGCCATTGCTGAAAGGTCAGGCACACAAAACACACACACAGGGAGCTTTTGAAGGGAGCACAGTTCCCTGAACATCAATATCACTGCCTAAAGGAATGCTGCACTTCCTGCAATCCCGAAAATTTGGGAAGAAGTAGGCAGAAATGATGATGTTTTCCCTCACTGGGTGACTTGTGCTTTTGACAACGCCCCTGAAAGTGGCACTGAGACTGTCCTGAGATCCATCAGGCTCTGATCCCACAGGATGGCCATGTTCCAACGCTGCTACAGAACCACAGAACCACCTTCAAGACCATCGAGTCCAACCTGAGACCCAAGACCACGTTGTCACACAGACCGTGGCATGAAGTGCCACATGCAGATGGTGACTGCACCACCTCCCTGGGCAGCCCTTCCAATGTCTGACCACCCTTCCTGTGAGGAAACACAGCCCAGACCTGCAGGAAAAGGTAAAAACTGAAACCAGCTCAGTTTGATGTCTCTGGGTCACCGTGTGGCCGGACAAGACCACCCTGAGCCCCAGGGGTGGAAGGAACAGGCTCCTGCTGCCACCAGGCCAGGCCACCGCCAGCCCCCCCAGAGCTCTCTGTCCCTGTCCATCTGTGTCCATCTGCCAAATGTGTGTGAAGAAATGGGAATTTTGGAGGCTTAACCAGCTCCGAAGGCAGCACTGTGGGGACAGGAGGAGGGACGGGACCCTACAAGGATGGAGAGAGACTATTTACAAGGGATGGAGAGACAGGACGGGGGGAATGGTCTCAATCTGATAGGGAGCAGAGTTAGGTTGGATATTAAAATGAAATTGTTCCCTGTGAAGGTGGTGAGGGCCTGGCACACGTTGCCCAGAAAAGCTGTGGCTGCCCCGTTGTGTCAAAGCAAACACACAAACAAACCACAGACCCCATTAAAACCAAAGCAGAGCACCTCCAAATCACAGAATAGAAACCTTAAGTTTGGAAAAGTTCTCTTAGACCATCAAGTCCAACAATCAAATCACAAGGACCACATCTAAGATGTGTGAAGGAACCGTTAGATACATGCAAAAAGTATAAAAAGTTCATTTTACTCATGAATTATTAAGGGCACTTGAATTCAATTTTATTGTCACAGTGTCTTGGTGAACACATAAGTCACTTACAAGTGACATTGTTCTGAAAACTCCTACCTGTATTTTCCTCAGAGTCCTTTACTCTGCCAGACCAACAGCAACCTCTTGATCAATGGAAACATAACTTTTATTCAAAATATAGAATCCCAGACTAGTTTGGGTGGAAAAGGACCTTAAAGCCCATCCAGTGCCACTCCTGCCGTGGGCAGGGACACCTTCCACTATCCCAGGCTGCTCCAAGCCTCAGTGTCCAGCCTGGCCTTGGACACTTCCAGGGATCCAGGGGCAGCCACCGCTTCTCTGGGCACCCTGTGCCAGGGCCTTCCCACCCTCCCAGGGAACAATTCCTTCCCAATATCCCATTTAACCCTGACCTCTGCCAATTTAAAACCAATTGCTCCTTGACCTGTCGCTGTGTGCCCATAAAAATAGTCCCTGTCCCTCCAGGCTCCCTGCAGGCACTGGAAGGGGCTCTGCAGTCTGCCCAGGCTCTCTCTTCTCCACGTGAAAAGCCCCAGCTTTCCTCATCTTTGTAGGACAGTGCTGCAGCCCCCAGCATCTTTGTGGCTTCCTCTGGACCTGTGGCTTTTGTGTTAAAAAGTATATTTTAACATAATACTTTCTCTTTTATAATAACAGTGCTTAAAACACCATAGCAGGACACAAAAAAAAAAAAAATGCAAATCTCCATGGACATTAAAGAGTTGTGTGGCCAACAAGGTGAGAAGAGGTTAAACAACCCCACAGGTGTGGTGTTGTCAGTGATAAGGGGCCCAGAACTGAGGGAGCACAAGCTCTCCCAGGTGAGCTCCTCCCTGGAGCCACCACAGCCATGGATACAACACCAAGGGAGTCATCAGACTCTTTACATTAATTAACTGTCAGTGACAGGACTCTGGGGAAGGATGCACCCTACGTGGAGAGATGTGCAGAGAAAAATTAATACACGGGTTTGGGTTTTTTTCTTCATATTATCTGCAATCCTGTCTTTCAAAACTCGTCATGGATGTCCAACCAGGAGATGCTTCAAACATCCTTGACTGCATTTTGGAAAGTAATTAGGCTGATTTCTTCTGCGGGCAGCACATTGGGAGACATCCCTGCACGTGCAGCTCCACCACGGCCAGCAGCCCACAGCGTCTTCCAGATCCGCCCCACTTGGTGGGAATGATTTCCTGCGCTTTAAATAAAAATTGGTGTGGGCTTCCCAGCTCCTCAGTAAACAGCTTTAATTGTAAACATTCATGTTTGGTCAGCCTGGAGAAGTTTTCAGGTGACCGAGCTGTGGCCTTGCAGTACCTGATGAAGACAATTTACAAGGGATGGAGTGGCAGGAAAAAGGGAATGGCTTCCCACTGCCAGAGGGGAAATTTGAGTGAGATATATGGAAAAAATTCTTCCCTTTGAGGGTGGGAATGGCCTGCTGTGGCTGTCCTTGGATCCCTGGAAGTGTCCAAGGCCAGGTTGGACGGGGCTTGGAGCAGCCTGGGATAGTGGAAGGTGTCCCTGCCCATGGCAGGGTGGGAGAGGGATGGGCTTGAAGGTCCCTTTCCAACCCAACCCATTCGGGATTTCTGGGAGTCTCTTTGTATTTTGGTGTCCCCTCACAATTCCCATTTTTCTTTGCAAAGGAACTGAAAGGTTTTATGGGGAGGAGAAAAATAGAAACCAAATCTCACAAATATTCAAGCAAAAAAAAAAAAGGGAAAAAAACCTAAACAGCTGTGAATGCCAGGTTGATATCATAGAAAAATAAAGGAAAAAAAAAAAAAAAAATACAAAAAAATTCAAACAAAAAAAAAAAAAAATACAAAAAAATTCAAACAAAAAAAAAAAAAAATACAAAAAAATTCAAACAAAAAAAAAAAAAAATACAAAAAAATTCAAACAAAAAAAAAAAAAAATACAAAAAAATTCAAACAAAAAAAAAAAAGGGAAAAAAAGCCTAAACAGCTGGGAATGCCAAGTTGTTGTCACAGCAAAATACGGGAAAAAAATAAAGAAAAAAGAAGAAAAAATCACCACG